>CAJHNH020005668.1:365000-550000 GCA_905116865.2 Candidula unifasciata
TTAGTTACAGTAGCAGATTAAATTGATGGTTTAGGTAAAGTAAGTAAGTAAAGTAATAGATTCCTTTTCACGCCTTAGGCGCATCGGGTATATGGGAAGAGCATCCCCTATTTTTACAGACCAATCTGCACTGGATTGTGGTCAGCATTACGCCGGTTGTCTTTACTTCCCCAGGACAGCCATCCTGGTACCAATTTTAGGCTGGGTCGACCTTCGACGCCCCATACCACGATAAAAATCCACGCAGCCAACAGTGGGTTTCGATCTTGGTACATTAATTGCCAGGTATGAATTCTGTTTCATATTTAATGAATTTGTGAGTTACATCATGTGGACATGTGATATACCTGACCATTCGAGGCCTAACGCCAGACAAAATAAAACGTCAAACTTGATGGAAGGGAGAGTGGAAGGCAGGCGAGTCAGAGGCAGACAGCGCTACAACTAGCTGTTAGCATATAGGTTAACATATAACAGACGCCGACTAATGGATAGTGAAAGAGTTTTACCGTCTTGGCGTACGAAAGTCTTAATTTTAGGCCCACTTAAAAAAAAAAAAAGGTTTTTATGGTCTTGGATTTTGTCGGAGAGTTGCAACTAATAAAAAGATTGAGACACACTGCATAATATTCCCAGTTGGATGCAATATCCCTTAAATGTAAGAATAATTGTGGAACGGCACAACAGTTTAACTTTCTAAATAGAAAACACGGGTACTTATCACGAACACGCCCGCACGGCGAGAGTTCCTTCCCTTCACATTCATGCGCGGCTGGTCACGCGTCCTGTTTTATGTTACGGGGTGTCATGTATACTTTATTGTCTACAGTTTAACCTTTTTTTTCGTGCTGCCACTGCTCACTTTTCTGATTATTTCAACTTTGCGCTACATGTACGATATTTCGGGAGTATGTATGTTAAAGTATTCTTACGCTCCTTGGCAGTGGCTTCTTTTCATTGGGCGGGGGAGGATGGAGCCACCCCTAAGGAACATATGTATTACAAAAACATCTCAGTTTTGATACTCACGAACAGTCCTGCTTTAGCGCTTACCAGCAGTACTTCGGCCGCTCCTCAAAGCGACTCACGACAACACAACCTACCACAAACATTATATACGGCGGGCGAATGCCGAAAAAAGCCATCTCATAACACCCCTACAACATAGTAGAGGCCGTACCATCCGCCATTGCATGAACGGGAAAGGAAGAAATCTCGTCGTGTGGGCGAGTTTGTGATAAGTTCCGAAACATGAAATTAAATAATTTCTCCCTGGTTCGTGCAGAAAACTGTACATAGTCTCTATCTTTGGCTTGCTGAAGCTGTTGATACCGGAAGTGTGCTCCCTGGCTAACCTGTTCCGAGTGTACAAAGGCGTCTATAACAACAATGGATGGGGCCAGTACTGCTTCGACTTCAGCCAGTATATCCCGTCTTGTGGCTGGCAACTCATCGTCATTACCCCGGTTGCTTTCACCAAATTGGAGGTAGGTTATCCACCATATCTGCTGTACATCTCTTCTTCCTTTTCTCCGTTTTATTCTTTTTCTTTTTGGAACTGGTCATGAAGTCCAGGCTCGGACAGTCACTTTTGATTAGTGCTTGTTCAAGCTCGTGAACTTTGCTCAAGGTGACAGGCATGTCCCTGTTTACTCTTTGCCCAAAAAACTTTCTGCTTTGTCTTCCATTTAAGTTTTCATTCCGAGGAAGAGAATGCTTGGAACGTAAGCTGCAGCAGTTTCTTAAACGGTACGGTAAAGAGTAAAGGCAAAGGGATAGGAGGGGGAAGTTATGTTAGGGCCAGTTCTGCAGGTTTTGGTCATAATAGAGACACTGTAATTGTGTTCCGCTGTAGGGAAAACAAACTTTTATGAACAAGTTTTTGAACAATTAGAATTAAAATCAGGAAGTCCTTTCGTTTGCGATGTTCATTGTGGTCTGTGCATAATTTTCCGTTGTAGGGAAAACAAACTTTTATGAACAAGTTTTTGAACAATTAGAATTAAAATCAGGAAGTCCTTTCGTTTGCGATGTTCATTGTGGTCTGTGCATAATTTTCTGATAAAAAAATTATTATTTAGATGGGATACAATTTGTACGTGATTTTTCTATTCTAAATGGAAAGGGAAAAGGTCTAGAACTGTTAATACTAATCTATTGTTGATGAATCTCTGCCAGATGGTCACAACAGTCTTTATATTAGGATTGATATCTAAGTGGCAAATCTACTAGCGATAATTTAGTTTAGGATATGAAAATGTAACAGAATATTTCAATCAGATTAATATTTCGATCAGCTGTTTTCCCGATTTCCGGTTGTTCTGAAATTTTACATGTCATTCAAAAATGATCATAACATCCAAAGTATTTAAATTAAATGTTTCAAATAAAGACTAGCTGATACATAATTGAACAGAGAAAGCATTTGCATTCTTAGAATTTGAGAGCAGTGTTGTTGAACTAGTAAAAAATAAGGTAAGCACACAATTTTTTATGTGAATAATTTTTATGTGTCTAACATCCTTGAATGTTGTGTGATCTTAATACTGTTTTGTTGTTATACTGACATTTAACTAGTTTAGATATATTCTGCACTCATTTATCTTTAATTTGATATATTATATGTCCAGATACAGCCAATACTTTTTCTTCAGGAAGGTTTAACTTTGTCATGTTGCAAATTCCACTTTAAATTAATGCCTTCCAAACCACAGAAAAAATGTGGTCCTGAAAGAGTTAAAGTTGATGTCGAAGTCCCTTGGATGTCATCAATATCATCAAAGAAGGGTCCTTTTAATGGCAACTTTAATTTTGGCAAAAGAAAGTAGTCACAGGAGACAAATCTGGGGGAATAGGGTAGATGGTTCAGAACAGGCTCTTGTTTGTGGGCCAAAAATTACTGTACAGCTACCACCCTTTGAGCTGGTGTATTGTCATGATGAAGAAACAAATTGCCAGGAGTTGAATACAAACCAGCAAGCAACGTTTTTCTTGCCCAAATCTTCCACTAAAATTTTACTAACATCATCCTCACAGTTGAACAACGATCTTCTTGTATCAATTCTCGGAATTTTGCAACGAGTTCCTCATTAGAAACAGAAATTGGGCGTCCAGGTCTAGTTGCATTAGTAATAATTTCTACACCACTTTTGAATCTTGAATACCAGCTGATGAACTATTATCCCCATAAACTTGTTGCATCAGTTTAATTGTTGCAAGGCATTTTTCTGAGTTTTAAACAGAATTTAATGTTAGCTTTTTTTTTTTTTTTTTGCTCCATGCTGATTACGTAACAATGCACCTCTGACTAGGTTAACAAAATGGCCTCTTGTTTGTTGTCTGCTTATCGGGCGGTAGTGAAAAGTTGACAGATCATAGACAAAGGTTGTTTCTTTGGATTCCATGCTGTGATTGATAGATAACGGTCTCATTACTTAATTGTCAGATTTTGTATAGTCGTATTTTACAACTTGCTTGTTGGCAGTAGTGGATCTAGTCTTTTCCCCAGCTTAGTTGTAGCACAGGAACCCAATATAGGGGGATCTTCGATGTATTGGAGATAGTACCAGCAAGCAGATGACTCTCTTCCATGCCTTGAAGTGGTTTGGACATACAGTGCTAGTCCCATATGTTTTTTAAATTGGATTGGTATGGACTGGGTGATGCTGTAAATATTAAACCGAATGCTTTTATTTCCCAGAAATTATGGATTCCTATTTTACCCGTGTTCGACCTGGAAGCACAGCTGTTTTCTAACAGGAAGTAGACCTTAACCATTTTACCATGGATACACTTTAAAAAAGCAGGAATTCCTGGAAAATAAATCCTAAAAAAAAAATAATTGATATAGGTCCCACAGTGCTATCAAGAAAGCCGACCGTCCAGAAAGCAATTGCAAACTACTGGATGTAAATTTGCCTAGAAAAACCACACAACAGCCAGGGGCTGTTAGGGTTGGTTCTGCAACGTCCTGTAAAGGATACGCAACTAACTATAATTTCACAGCTTGTTGCAGATAATGACAACAGTTATGAGTGTGAGCAAACGAAGTCAGATGTCTGGCTGGCCAGTATATTCACTAAATGAATGCTCTACACATTATAAACCCTAAGTTTTGCTGTCAGCTACATTTTACTCACATCAAATTTTATAGGAGAACTCAACACTGAACCACCCTATTCTCTCTTTATATCACTTTCGGCTATCCTTCGAATAACGGCCACATATTATGGTGGCCAAAAACAAACCCTGACAGGGCCTCATTAGGTTGTGTGTTGCAAACATTTAAAAACTTAAACTCGAAAATAATGAGGAACGAAAAAAAGGAAAAATGACGAAATCGACTACTTAGCGATAATTGAGGCCTTTATATTTGAAAATAGTGGCACAGAAGTTGCAAATAGTGTCTGAAAATCTGCTTTTTGGGGCTGTGGCACCATTGAAACTCGGCTAAATATGATTGGTGCCGATTTGGTAATGCAGATTTCACCCCAAAAGTTTCTCCTGTGCCGCTACACGTGGTGTGGACGGGGGGCTAAACTAGATGGCTGGGACTCACGAGCAAATAAATTATAGTAAGTTGCAGGAGATGCGGTAGCTTCTGCTCGTGAGTCCCAGCCTTCTAGTTTAGCCCCCACACAACCCCCCCCCCCCCCCCCCCCATATGCTCGGCGGTAAGTTTAATTGGAAAAAAACCATCGCTAACCTGCGCCAGAGCGCGTGGCCTCCCCGCCATGTCGCTGTTAATGTGTAAATACGTTTCTAAAAATTATCAGCGGATAGTAATCCTAGTTTTGCCGCAATGTGTTCTCGGAGGAAGTCCTCAATCTACATATGATTGAGGCCCTGCCAGGGTGTGTTTTTGCCGCCATAATATGTGGCCATTATTCGGAGGATAACCTCCCTTTCAAACCATA
The DNA here is from genome assembly GCA_905116865.2 of Candidula unifasciata. Lineage (NCBI taxonomy): Eukaryota > Metazoa > Mollusca > Gastropoda > Stylommatophora > Geomitridae > Candidula > Candidula unifasciata. The sequence continues at coordinate 369,917 of CAJHNH020005668.1, forward strand.
CTTACGAATCTTATTTGCTCGCTTGATGGAAATTAATTTCACGTCTGTCCTTTCTGCTGAAGTGTCTTCGACTTCGGTACTTGAAAAGTAAAAGTATAAGTCGACTGCTATCAACTATTAACAGTTGGATTGCCATTCTTCTGGGTTTTTTCCCCTGCCATTCTATTTTACTATTCAGCTGCTATGTTCTGATGTCTCTTACATACCCATTTCATACAATAACATAATATTCACATGTACCTGTCAGTATAAAACATAAACATACATCACACAGTGTTGACATTTGACGGCTCTCCTGTCAACTTAGGCCGTTAGCTGGACTGCCGCCGATCGCTTAGTGAGAGTTCTCTCCCTTGGCTGGATTGCGAACACGGAGCGGAAAAGTCACGAATCAAATGACATACTTACCTTTCATCATACGGTTGTGTGTACGGTTGCGTAGTCATCATACGGTTACGGTTACCTATCATCATACAGTTGCATGTGCGGTTGCGTAGTCATCATACGGCCATCATAGGGTTTGGGTTAGGGTTGGGGATAGGGTTAGCGGCGTTAGGGGTAGGGGTAGGGTTAGATGTGACAATTTTGACGTAGGAGTTCCATATACAATCTGATGCTCGTGGGAGTGGCGCCACTGGAATTCTCCCAAATATGACGGCATTAGCGCGCGGCTGGTGCCCCATCGGTGGCGAATTGTCCGTTTGAGTAGCATCCACAGTCCTTCGATTGTTTGAGTGTGTATGTGATTGTGCGCGATTATTTGGAACTCCTGCGTCAAAATTGTCACATCTAACCCTAAGCCTAACCTTAACCCTAACCCTAACGCTACCCCTAACCACGGTCATTAAGTCATACTAATCTGCAGGAGTCACATCCGTGGCAACTAATACCACTGTTATATAAGGATATATTTACTTTAAAAAAGCCCCAGATTTCCCCAAAGCGTCAAATAAACAGCCAGATCTGGGGGAAACACCCAAGCATTGGCAGCCCTGTTGTCGACCTCACTGACTTTTTTAATTCGTGACTTTTCCGCTCAGTGTTCGCAATGCAGCCAAGAGAGAGAACTCCCACTAAGCGATCGGCGGCTTTCCAGCTAATGGCCTAAGTTGACAGGAGAGCCCATTTGACTTCCCACATACTGCAACACAGCACACCATACTTATATACCAGCTCCCAACACACAGCACACAATACTTATATACCAGCTCCCCACACACAGCACACAATACTTATATACCAGCTCCACACACACAGCACACAATACTTATATACCAGCTCCCCACACACACAGCACACCATACTTATATACCAGCTCCCCACACACAGCACACCATACTTATATACCAGCTCCCCACACACAGCACACCATACTTATACCAACTCTCCACACACAGCACACCATACTTATATACCAGCTCCCCACACACAGCACACTATACTTATATACCAGCTCCCCACACACAGCACACCCTACTTATATACCAGCTTCCCACAAACAGCACACCATACTTATATACCAGCTCCCCACACACAGCACACCATACTTATATACCAGCTCCCCACACACAGCACACCATACTTATATACCAGCTTCCCACAAACAGCACACCATACTTATTTACCAGCTCCCCACACACAGCACACCATACTTATATACCAGCTTCCCACAAACAGCACACCATACTTATATACCAGCTTCCCACAAACAGCATACCATACTTATATACCAGCTTCCCACAAACAGCACACCATACTTATATACCAGCTCCCCACACACACAGCACACCATACTTATATACCAGCTCCCCACACACAGCACACCATACTTATATACCAGCTCCCCACACACAGCACACCATACTTATATACCAGCTCCCCACACACACAGCACACCATACTTATATACCAGCTCCCCACACACAGCACACCATACTTATATACCAGCTCCCCACACACACAGCACACCATACTTATTTACCAGCTTCCCACACACAGCACACTATACTTATATACCAGCTCCCCACACACAGCACACCATACTTATATACCAGCTCCCCACACACAGCACACCATACTTATATACCAGCTCCCCACACACAGCACACCATACTTATATACCAGCTCCCCACACACAGCACACTATACTTATATACCAGCTCCCCACACACAGCACACCATACTTATATACCAGCTCCCCACACACAGCACACCCTACTTATATATCAGCTCCCCACACACAGCACACCATACTTATATACCAGCTTCCCACAAACAGCACACCATACTTATATACCAGCTCCCCACACACAGCACACCATACTTATATACCAGCTCCCCACACACAGCACACCCTACTTATATATCAGCTCCCCACACACAGCACACCATACTTATATACCAGCTTCCCACAAACAGCACACCATACTTATATACCAGCTCCCCACACACAGCACACCACTAGCTGTTGTTTTACAGTCTCCTTACAAGCAACACATCACATGCTTTTATAACAATGACTCACCACTTGCTGTTGTAATTCTGACCTCTTACATACAACGCACTACTACACAGTACTGTTTCTGGCTGTCAGGTGTTTGATTCCACATACACAAGCAGTGACAACTATACGTTTCTACTGACAAACTTGGCCAACAGGGGAGATATGAGACAGGTCGCATCTGGATCTTGCTATAATATCAATTATTATGGTCCTTTTGGGTAAGTTGATTTCTGTTTATAAGAGGTCAAGGCTGGTTGAATGTGTATGTGGTCAGACTGTGTGTGCATGTGTGTGTGATATAATCTGTGAAAGATTTTGTGTGTGTATGTGTGAGTGGCACAGTGTGTTGTCATGGTTGTTGTCTGTGTATGTGTGGTTCATGTGAGTGGCACAGTGTGTTGTTGTGTGTGTATGTATGTGTGGTTTGTGTGAGTGGCACAGTGTGGTTTGTGTAAATGGCACAGTGTGGTTGTTGTGAGTGTATTTGGTTTGTGTGAGTAGTATAGTGTGTTGTCATGGTTGTTGTGTGTGTGTGTGTGTGTGTGTGTGTGTCACTCGAACCACATGTGGTAGTGCACCAGGGTCCGGACTCATACTTATCAGGGCATACCTACACCTCTGCCAATGAGGAATCTGGCCAGCATAGATAGTGTCAACATTTTCTATGAAGTTACAGTGCATAAGGAACCAATATCTGCTCACAAATAAACCTGATCTCTAAAATGGATGTTAAGTATAAGGACAGTAGAGTCCCTTCTGTACTAGTGTTACAGAGCACACAGTCACTATTGTACCAAGTGTTACAGAGCACACAGTCACTGTTGTACCAAGTGTTACAGAGCACACAGTCACTGTTGTACCAAGTGTTACAGAGCACACAGTCACTGTTGTACCAAGTGTTACAGACCATGTAGTCATTGTTTTTCTTGTGTACTGTTATCAACAGAAATACTGTGCCTGATATCTTAGTCACCTGGTTCTGTATCTGTGATGACACCACAGCTGGAAAGTGTCAGGTAAAGGTTTCTTTCTCACACCATCACTGTTTCTCTCTCACACCATCACTGTTTCTCTCTCACACCAACACTGTTTCTCTCTCTCACCATCACTGTTTCTCTCTCACACCATCACTGTTTCTCTCTCACACCATCACTGTTTCTCTCTCACACCATCACTGTTTATCTCTCACACCTTCACTGTTTCTCTCTCACACCATCACTGTTTCTCTCTCACACCATCACTGTTTCTCTCTCACACCATCACTGTTTCTCTCTCACACCATCATTGTTTCTGTCAAACAGACATATGTCTCTCTCACAATCAGATGTCTCTCACACAGCCAGATGTCTCTCACACAGTCAGATGTCTCTCTCACAGTCAGATGTCTCTCTCACAGTCAGATGTCTCTCACACAGTCAGATGTCTCTCTCACAGTCAGATGTCTCTCTCACAGTCAGATGTCTCTCACACAGTCAGATATATCTCACACAGTCAGATGTCTCTCTCACAGTCAGATGTCTCTCTCACAGTCAGATGTCTGTGTCACAGTCAGATGTCTCTCACATAGTCAGATGTCTCTCACGCAGTCAGATGTCTCTCACGCAGTCAGATATATCTCACTCAGATGTCTCTCACACAGTCAGATGTCTCTCACACAGTCAGATGTCTCTCATACAGTCAGATGTCTCTCACACAGTCAGATGCCTCTCACACAAGTTGATGTATCTCTGAAATAATCATATATCTCTCTGGCACAACTAGATTTCTCTCTCACACAATCATTTCTTTCTCTCACACAATTAATTGTCTCTTTTACAGTAATCATAATCATGCTATTTCTTGTCTATCTGCAAGTGACTGATATTGATCTCAGTCAGTTGTGCATGTTTTTTGTCACCCATCATGTTTGACATCATCAGGTATGCACAGTATTGTTATCACCTGCATGTCTTTCCAGAGCAGTGGTTCTCAAACTTTCTAATGCCACGACCCTTTAAAACAGTTCCTCATGTTGTGGTGACCATTCAATCATTTTCCTTGTTACCTAATAGCTTAAATGAATGTGTTTTCCGATGGTCTGTGAAAGGCTTGTTCGACCCACTAAAGAGTCTCGACTCATAGGTTGAGAATCGCTGTACCAGATGATAATGTTTATTTTTCTGTAGACAGTCATGGGAAATTCATGTCGTTTGAGAATCATTGTTGCCATCACGTGTTTGGTGTATTTCTTCTCAGACACTTTGCTGTTAACCTGTTCGCAGTCATTTTCTCCTTTGTCCCTATTCTCTTCATAATTTTCCCCTTTATGTGATTTGATTCATCGTATCCTCTTGCTGTGAATCCACCTAGATACATAAATCATTCATGTCCCACTTGCATACATCTTTATTTAGTAGTAGATCCTGACCTTGACATCTTCTATCCATCTCCAGCTCACCAAATACAATGTATTTAGGGACTCTACTATCCTCCACCCTTCCAATTTATCCAACCATTAGGGGCTCTACTATCCTCCATCCTTCCTATGTATCCTAACCATTAGGGACTCTACTATCCTCGATCCTTCCAGTGTATCCTAACCATAGGGACTCTACTATTCCCCATCCTTCCAATGTATCCTAACAATTAGGGACTCTACTATCCTCCATCCTTCAAATGTATCCCATCTGCTGTCCACGGGAGAGCTGTTTTTGCCAGGCATTCTGCAAACATGTCCAAGCCATCTCCAACGTCTTACTTTGATAACATTTGCCAGTGATGAACATTCTGTTTTTACAAATAGCTTTGCAGTAAGTTGTCTGTTGTCTCGCTTCTTTCAAAACGTTTAGATGACAGTCTTAGGTAATGTCAATATTTTTTTGTATTTTGTTTTACCGCATGTGGTCAACTTTCATTGTGGAGGTGGCACATGATTCATCATCACCAGCCTTCCACTTTTGTTGTTAAGTATCATCGGAAAAACAGTTTGTAATTCAGCACTTGATGGTTAAAACTGGCTATTGCCATTCCACATGAAAGTAAAATATCTTTAATATCATCAGTCCATGTTCTTCCTGGACATCCTCTTTTGGTCATATCAGATCTAGTTATTGTAGCACCTGCAATGATAGTTGCTGTAACTGTTGGGTGAACAGTCGTTAACAAAGGCAGTCAGGTCGTTGTAGGGGCGACGCCTGCTGATGGATGTAATGTCCTAAGTCCCTTCCCCAGCTAATAGTGAGGGTACTGCTGGGGCGACCATTTATTAACCCTCACATAATGCCCCAGGTCAAAATGAACGCTAGGCACGGCCACTTTTTTTTTTAGCTGTGACAAATGTTTTTTTTTTACTTCTGCCAGGCGGTGGCCGTCGCATTTTTGCTTCATTTGTAGACTGGAAGCATATAGTTTAGTCGCCCAGCTTCTGAGTTGAGTGCATGGTGTGACACTGTGAGCTACGTGTGTTTTTCGTTGGCACAGGAGCGGAGCAACTATGGAGTGACCCGTTTGCTATGAAGCTGAAACTAGGATTACCAGATGTGACTGCATTCTCATGAGATGACCAAACCATCTTCTGCTTCTTAGTCAGTCTGGGTGTAAGGTGTTATTCCCATAACCTGTCTGATAGTAAACTGTTCCTATAACCTGTCTGATAGTAAACTGTTCCTATAACCTGTCTGATAGTAAACTGTTCCTATAACCTGTCTGATAGTAAATTGTTTGCATATCTTGTCTGATAGTCAATTATTCCCATAACCTGTCTGATTTAGTAAATTGTTCCCATAACTTGTCTGATAGTAAACTGTTCCCATAACCTGTCTGACAGTAAACTGTTCCCATAACCTGTCTGACAGTAAACTGTTCCTATAACCTGTCTGACAGTAAACTGTACCTATAACCTGTCTGATAGTAAACTGTTCCTATAACCTGTCTGATAGTAAATTGTTTGCATATCTTGTCTGATAGTAAATTGTTCCCATAACCTGTCTGATAGTAAATTGTTCCCATAACCTGTCTGATAGTAAATTGTTCCCATAACCTGTCTGATAGTAAATTATTCCTATAACCTGTCTGATAGTAAATTATTCCCATAACCTGTCTGATAGCAAATTGTTCCCATAACCTGTCTGACAGTAAACTGTTCCCATAACTTGTCTGATAGCAAATTGTTCCCATAACCTGTCTGATAGTAAATTGTTCCCACAACCTGTCTGATAGTAAATTGTTCCCATAACCTGTCTGATAGTAAATTGTTCCCACAACCTGTCTGATAGTAAATTGTTCCCACAACCTGTCTGATAGTAAATTGTTCCCATAACCTGTCTGATAGTAAATTGTTCCCACAACCTGTCTGATAGTAAATTGTTCCCATAACCTGTCTGATCGTCTCATGTTTCACCTTGTCTTGAGGGATTGAGTCTGCATTTTTCATCAGGCATCTTATTTCATTGGTGTTAACTTGGGAAAGTAAGTCTTTTCCATTGTCGACATTTATCTCTGCTAGCATATTTTTGGTACATATATATACTTATTTATTTTGTTTTTATGTTTCACATCTCAGCTTGTCTTAGAACTCTCAATGTTTGCCTTTTTTAATGTTTCAGATTGTGTACAGCCCAGCATCTACACCAGAAAGTACAACAATGAATCCTTTACTGGCAGACTCTGGTAAGTATCTCACCATGTCAGACACAAACATGTCTACACTGTCTGCTGACATCAGCACTTTCTCTACCCAAGAGACTGGGACACATGGGAAGCCAATCAGTAGAAGTAAATGACCCTTTAACATGTCTTCAAGTGTGTAGGGTATATGGTGAGTGAAGTAAAGGAAAATTGTCCCCGCCTTCAGGTGTATTGGGTATATAGGGATCATCATCATCATCATGTAGCAGGTCCTTTGCAGAACGTCGCTCTCATCACAGTCTGCCTGAAAGAAACTCGGTCTCTCGCCAGTTCTCTCGTCTCATGCACTTTCACACTCAAGGAGTCACTTATATCCTGTGGCCATCTTCGTGTCGGTCGGCCCCTGCCCCTTCGTCCTGGTACCATGCCCTCTGTTCTAATTTTTTCCAATCCATCGTGGCGCTTGATATGACCAAAGTATTTCAGCTTCCGAGACAGGATGCTGTTTATTAGCCAATCTTCCTTGATGTTCAGATCTTTTAAGATGTCAGTATTTCTCCTCTTTCTTGTCCAAGACATTCTGAGAATCTTTCTATAGCATTTCAGCTCAAAATCCCCTATTCTCTTTATGTATGGCTAGGACCTATATTTTATAGACCAAACAGTACTTGGTAGGGGATGTGGTCAGCATCTCGCCGCCCTCCTTTACTTCCCAGGACTGTACCTGGTGCCCACTCGAAGCTGGGTCGAATGGGAGCCAAGGTCATTTTTGAAAAAAGTCCAGCCACCGTCAGGACCTGAACACACTACCTTCTGATCTGCAGGCAAGCGGCTAGCTGCTACACCATGGGTATATGGTGCTGACTCCATATGTATGCAGATCATTCAGAAGTTGCTGGCTGATGGGGGTCAGCATTGGATCCTGTGAGAATAAACAGTACCCATCTTGATCATGTGACTACCAGAGCACCTGCAAGAATGCTTGTAAATGTTAGATTTATTTGTTACATGTTGAGTTGAGTCAAGAATTGACATCACAGCACTCGGGGCATTCCTATGCATGCTCCGTTCTCATCTTTTGCAGCCAGCGCAGAGTTCCAGTACTGATGGTACCGGTCACAATCTGGTTAAAAGTCCGTCTTGCCTTTCCTCTGAGTTTAGTGAGCCGACTAGATCGTCTGGTTACACCCAGGTGCCTCATTCTCTCCAGGCCATAATAATCTTCTTTCTCTACTGATTCCATTGCTTGTTCCCAAAGGGACTTGACCACATCTGCCTTGTCAATTATTTGTTACATTTGTCAATTAAATGTCATATTTCATGGGCTATAAAATAAACCAGTATTCTTCTGATCTCCAAAATTCTGGTGCACCTTATACTTAAAAGCCATATTCAGTTTCTAGTTTGAATTAACATTCTCACCAGTTTTTTTACATTTTAACTAAAAATGGGCTATATTTTGATTCTGTGGAAAATATGTCACTACCTGCAACACTGAATAAAACTGGCTGAATCATTAATCAGAATTTGTTTCTTTTTCAAATCACTGATATGCAGTGGATGTTCAGACATAATAACATTTCTGGTAGTATTTTTGGGAGGTTCTTTTATGGTAAATTAAAAGTTAAATGATAGGGTGTCTCTATGGCTGAATGATAAAGGTATCTTATGTTATGTTTTCACAGTCAACATCACTGCACAATCATCATTGTCATGTGCCATGCTAATAAGAGTAAGCCATCATGTTCCTCCCCCTCACATGATTATCAGAATCATGGATCAGGTCAATGTTTTTGTCTCAGCCTATCCAACCGGCCAAGCCGTCCAGCTGTCTATCTCTTGCTCGTGTTGCAACACTCTTGCCAGTGGTTACCATTTTCAGATCAGTTCCTTCTCACAACTTGTTTAAAAAACACTGACTGTCTCATTGAATTGTTCCAGTCAGTATATGTCTTTCTTCTGTCTCAACACTGACTGCCTAATTGAATTGTTCCAATCAGTATATGTCTTTCTTCTGTCTCAACACTGACTGTCTACATTGAATTGTTCCAATCAGTATATGTGTTTCTTCTGTCTCAACACTGACTGCCTAATTGAATTGTTCCAATCAGTATATGTGTTTCTTCTGTCTCAACACTGACTGACTAATTGAATTGTTCCAATCAGTATATGTGTTTCTTCTGTCTCAACACTGACTGTCTAATTGAATTGTTCCAATCAGTATATGTCTTTCTTCTGTCTCAACACTGACTGACTAATTGAATTGTTCCAATCAGTATATGTCTTTCTTCTGTCTCAACACTGACTGACTAATTGAATTGTTCCAATCAGTATATGTGTTTCTTCTGTCTCAACACTGACTGTCTAATTGAATTGTTCCAATCAGTATATGTGTTTCTTCTGTCTCAACACTGACTGTCTACATTGAATTGTTCCAATCAGTATATGTGTTTCTTCTGTCTCAACACTGACTGACTAATTGAATTGTTCCAATCAGTATATGTGTTTCTTCTGTCTCAACACTGACTGTCTACATTGAATTGTTCCAATCAGTATATGTGTTTCTTCTGTCTCAACACTGACTGTCTACATTGAATTGTTCCAATCAGTATATGTCTTTCTTCTGTCTCAACACTGACTGTCTACATTGAATTGTTCCAATCAGTATATGTGTTTCTTCTGTCTCAACACTGACTGTCTACATTGAATTGTTCCAATCAGTATATGTCTTTCTTCTGTCTCAACACTGACTGTCTACATTGAATTGTTCCAATCAGTATATGTGTTTCTTCTGTCTCAACGACAACTGCCTGAAATGTTTTTCTATCATTCCATGATATTCTCTGCATTCTTCTCACAAACCACATCTCTGCTGCAATAAAATTTTTTTCCAGCTTGCCTGCCTATTGTTCATGTCAACCATGGTTCCTGTGCAGCACTTTGGCATTCTTTTTCTAATTGCAGTTGACATATTCTTACTTGTGAGTATATTTATCATCTTACTAAAATCACTTTTGCCATGGGGATTCTTGTTCTAATTTCCATGTCTCAGTGCTAAATATTGACCTTTTTCGTCCACCTAGTCCCCTGGAGTTCTGGCAAGCAAGCTCGGACAGACTTCTGCTATGTCGGACAACATCTACTGCAACTATCGACACCACTACATCTTGTCGACTGTGGTGCCACTTGTTGCGGTTTGCTGAAGTGTATGGGAGTCAACTACTATAGCTCTAAACAGTGTGACCTAGTTTTTGAAAGTGTTGATTTGAATGCAAGTCTCTTGAGAACAGTGGATGGTTGTTTTTACTGGAAGGTGTTTGACAAGCTTTAATGCTGGAACGTTTGTGCTTATTTCATGGACATGCCAAGAGCGAAGGAATGTTTTTGTCTTTTTTTTTTATCTGACATTGTCAAAATGTTTGTTCAGTAATATTTACTGTTTTCTTTAGTTTTTTTTTTTTTTTCAACTGTGTAAACACTGTTACCATTAATGATAAAGACATGAGTGAACTGCTTTTAAAAAAAATGCCCAGTCTTGGACATGGATAATTTCCAATATTTGTTTTCTCCCAGTGAATACTTAAATAGATTAGATGTCTTCTTGCTGCTGCACACAAGTATTTTACACACTTGATCCTAATATGGGCACTGCTACTGTACTGTGACATCAACATTGTTTCCTCCATGCCTACTACTGGAGTACTGTGACATCAACATTGTTTACCCCATGCCCACTCCTGGAGTACTGTGACATCAACATTGTTTCCTCCATGCCTACTCCTGGAGTACTGTGACATCAACATTGTTTGCCCCATGCCTACTCCTGGAGTACTGTGACATCCACCTTGTTTCCTCCATGCCTACTACTGGAGTACTGTGACATCCACCTTGTTTCCTCCATGCCTACTCCTGGAGTACTGTGACATCAACCTTGTTTCCTCCATGCCTACTCCTGGAGTACTGTGACATCAACATTGTTTTCTTCATGCCTACTCATGGAGTAGTGTGACATCAACCTTGTTTTCTTCATGCCTACTCTTGAAGTACTGTGACATACACCTTGTCTCTCTCATGCTGTGGCGGGTAGATTCGCTTTAATCTAGCGAATGCACTATGTGCAATCTGCAGAGGGAATCACAAACTGTGAACATCCTAAGAAATTATATTTTTCCCAGCCTTGCTGGTTAAAGGAGAGAATTCGGGGTTTGCCCACATCTGTTTTCCAACTGGTAATAAATTGTATATTTAAATGTACTAAAGTTCACTGATTATTGTTCACTGACACAAAGGATTACAGTTAAAATAATTCCATAACACTGGAAGAAACATTAAAACTATAAACATTTATTTGGAAAAGTCTAGTTTATAATCAGACTGGCTGTGGATATAAAATCTTCTTTCTTCTTTTGTCAAAATCTGCTTGTGCCGCTAGGCGTCGCAGTCTATCAGATGATCGGCAATCGAGCCAGGGCGCGCTCAGTCGCTTCATATGCCGTGATGTTATGAAGTCTCAAGTTGTCAGTGACTCCTTCAATCCATCTTCTTCTGGGTCTTCCCCTGCATCTTGGTGTTTCGATTTTCATGTTGTATGCTCTTGATGCTGGCATCGTTGGTTCCATTCTCATTAGGTGACCAAACCATTTCATTCTTTGCTTCTCAATAAATTTAACGATGGGTATGGTTCCAATAGTTCTTGTAATCACATCGTTTCTCACTCAATCTCTTCTGGTTTTATTCACAGCCATTCTCAAACATCTCATTTCACAGGTGGTTAGTCTTCTCTCGTGTTCTTTTGTTAATGTCCAAGTCTGACATTGATAACCTAATGTCGGTATAAAGATTGTATTTATAATTTGTCTTTTTATCTCAGCTGGGACAGCAGGGTGTTTTAAAATTGGGGCAAGCTGGTATGCGACATTGTTGGCTTGTTGGATTCTTGCTTCGATCTCTCTGTCTATTTTACCATTGGATGTAAAGATACTTCCCAAGTATTTAAATTCTTGCACTTGTTTTAGGCTGTGATCTAGAATCTTTATGTCGATGGTCTGTTGCTCTCTACTTATGCTCATGACTTCTATGTCTTTTCAGTATTGATCTTCATATGATGCTTAAGGCAACTGTCGTGTAGTAGGTTTATGTGGTCTTGCAGCTGTTACTATCACTGTGAAATATGCATTGATCGTCGGCAAAGAGCAGCTCATTGAAGTCCTCCTGTTTATCAACATCTGTTGGTGTTATGTCTATTTTATTAATATTGTCCATAAATATTATGAAAAGTAAAGGTGATAATACACAACCTTGTCTTACTCCTGATGTTACTGGGAACCAGTCTGTGATGCCAGCTCTTGTTCTAATGGCGCTTTCACTTTGTCTATAAATAGCCCCAACACAATCTAAAATTGTTCCATTTATACCGTAGTTTTCAAGAACTTTCCATAATAAATTTATGTTTACTCTATCGAAAGCTTTTTCTTGATCTATGAAAGCGATGTTCATTTGATGTCTGTGTTCTATTGTCTTTTCGCTAACTTGTCTTAAAGCAAAAATAGCGTCAGTACACCCTCTTCCTTTCCTAAATCCGACCTGTGATGGGCTCAGGATCGGTTCTACAACGGATCTAATTCGTTGTTCCAGAATTTTGGCAAACATTTTTCCTACGTGGCTTAGAAGGGAGATGCCTCTGTAATTGTTACAATCTTGCTTATTGCCTTTTCTTTTCCAAATTGGGACTACAAGGGCTTTTTGCCAGTCTATTGGTACAGTTCTTTCATTTCAGGCTTTCCTAAATATGTGGAGTAGCCAGGTGACTCCAATTTCTCAAGCCTGTATTGCCTCGGCTGATATTCCATCAACACCTGATGCCTTATTTTTGGGACTGCATCTGATTGCTTCTCTGACTTCTTGTTCGATTATTGTAGGCTGTTCCTCGTTTGTACATCTGGGTGTGAATGGTACTGTTTCCTCATTTCCTGTTACATTCAGAAGAGTCTGAAAATATTCTTTCCATCTTTCTCTGATCTTGCCCTCCTCATGTATGGGTTTGCCTTGACTATCATTGACATATTCAGATGGCTGGAATGGTTCATCTCTAGTTCTCATTTTTGCAATGGTTTTGTAAAACTGTCTACTAGATTTAGCACAGATTTTGGTAAGATTTTCCCAATACATGATCCAGGATGTTTCCTTGGATTGTTTAATTTCTCTTGCAGATTGTCGCCTGACAATTCTGTACTTGATATAATCGTCATCTGAGCGGGATCTTAGCCATTTCTTGTATTGCTCCTTTTTACATTTCACTGCTTGTTTTACGTTATCATTCCACCATGCTGTTTTTTTCCTGAACGTTCCTCCTGTGTATCTAATACCACAGAGTGTTGTTAGGCAGTTCAGAAGAGTGTTCTTAAATTTTTGCCACGCAGCTTCCACATTGTCACTTGATGTTATTAGCTCAGCCATCTTCGCCGTCATTTCTGCCTGTACTTTTGCTTGGTTGTCTAGATTGCTTAGGTGTCTTATGTCAATCATTGAGGTACGTACTGATGTTTTTGGTTTTTTGTTAATTGTTGCTTCGCTTAGATATACGATCAGCGGTCGATGGTCTGTATTTAAAGAGATGTTAGGAATTACTCTTGTGTCTTTTACTAAGCTTCTTCTTTTTTGTCGATTTAGTGCTGCCTGGTCTGGGTTGCTCCATTTATACCAGGTGTTTATTTGGCTTTGTCGATGCTGATAGAAACTATTGGTGACATAAAGGCCATGCTCTGCACAAAGTTCTAAAATACTCTGCCCGTTGTAATTGCAGACTTTGCTGTTGTCTGAGTGTGGCCCGATATATTCCTCCCACGGTGTTCGCCTCTGCCTTATATGCCCATTTAGGTCACCTATTACCATAAGATCATCATTTGCGTGTATCTGACTGATGACATCCGACACTGAGTCAAAGAAGTTATCTTTCACTTCCAAGGTGTAACCATCATTGGTGGGTGCGTATACCTGCACAATGCTTGTATTTCTTGTTTTCCCGTAGAGTTGCAATACTATAATCCTTTCAGATACATATTCTATATTCTTTACATGTTTAGCGATATCCGGATGGAGAATAAAACCGACTCCGTGAGTCGCTCTCTGCTCTTTCTTAACGCCGCTCCAAAATATGACATAGTTGTTATGAATTTCTTTTGTTATGTTGCCTTTTTTCCTGCAATCTGATATTTCCATTATATCGATCTTATGTTTCATCATGAATTCCACTATTTCTGGTTCTTTATTTGAGAGACCACAAACGTTCCATGTTCCGATTTTTGTCGCTTGGCTAGTTTGTTTACAATGAGTGAGTAGTAGGCTGACCTGTTCTCGAGCCCTGATTGTTGTTACGTTTGATGGATTTTCTAATCTCATATATTATTTCTAGAGCAATTTTTTGTGAACTCTTAAATCCACTGCCGATTTGCTGGACCTGACACAGATTCATCCTTAAGAGAACACTGGAAAACACGTAAATCACATCGAGAACACTGAAAAATTACACATCCGTTGAATAACACACACTGTTTACGTCGCCATCTTGCTTCCGGATATAAATGGATAGGGATTGTAGACCAATCTGTCCACTTAGCTGTAGCTCCGGTTCCTTTGGTCAGCTTCTAGTTTAGCCTCCGAGACACATCAGGCAGGTCGAATCTTCCAGTCCAGTCTAGACAATCGGGCATCTGCAGCTACGCTGGAATTTCCACCTGGAACTCCCACCTGGACCTAGAACAATAGAACAGTCCCTGTACAAGCAGTTTGGAAAGTTCTCACTGGAGACAAGAGTACCTCCAGTCTTCATATGCTGTTACACTACACACACATATGGAGTAGGGTAATCACAAGTATTCCCCTGAAGTGTACATAGAATTTCCAGATGGTACTAGGGATAAGTCCAGCGTACCAATCAGAAAGTACTGCCATAACTATGATGCAGAAACTCAGGCTATCAAGATAGCAACAGAGAAACTGCTAAATACCAATCTTGGCTCACAGTATGTGGTAATGCTGACAGATGCAAAATCAGAACTTGAAGCACTCCAGTCTAGGAATCTACCAGAATTGCAAACACTTCTGACACAACTTAGCCGTCAGCGAAGAGTTGTAATGCAGTGGATACTATCACATTGTGGAGTGCCTGGTAATGAGAAAGCTGATCAACTGGCAGGAGAAGGTGCGACAAAAGTGCAGCCGGATGTACCAGTCACATACCACCAAAAGAAAAGAATAATTGAATCAATCAGGAAACCACCAGGCCCAGCACAAGACGACTATTTTATTATGGACAGATCAGAACAAGTCATTATCCTCCACCTCAGAACAGGGCACAACCGATTAGGTAACCACATGTACACAAAATTCAAGATAGGCGTATCAGCCATGTGCACCTGTGGAAAGGTGCCCTAGACAGCAGAGCATGTACTACAGTACTGCACCGAATTTGGCACATTAAGGCAAACCTTTTGGCCAGAAGGAACAACAGTGGAATGTAAACTTTATGGACCACTGAATGAATTAACAACAACAGTGAAATTTATACAAGAGACAAAATTGCTGATATAGACAACTCATTTCAGGCGAACGAAAGAAGAAGAAGAAGACAAGTATTCACATTCTTTACTGGTACAGAATGGGACTGAATACAGAACATCAGTTTCATGATTATTTTCAAGCACAAGAGTTTACATCACACAATAAGAAAGGACATTCATAAGGGTGAATTATTCTGATGTCTTTACACTAGTGAGGGGTTAACATGCTTACACACACACAGTCACATTTCATAATAGATTCTCATTTCAACCACATGGGTTCACATCACAAAGAATGAGAATCAAGGAGTGAGTTTATTGGCCAGAAACTCATAACAGGTGCTTTGTGCAGTTTAAAAATAAATATAACCGGGTGCTGGGATAGATGTCATTAAACAATCATAGATGACAATGGGCTTTCCATCTGTCACATTATTAACATAAAATATACAACACTCACTCCAGTTTAAATCTAAATCCATACGTGTGGAAATCTTATTCAGTGGAGTTTTGAAGTTGGAAAGGGTGAAATACAATTATTAAATTGCAAGGCCACCTGCAGTGGTACTGAAAATATATTCCTAGTAATGGGGAAATATATATACAACAATAATTATTACAAGCATGGGCCATACACCTCTCTTCTTCTTCTCCAACAGTGCAAATATTAAACTCAGCCACCATGTGGTATGTGGTATTTACCTTCTCAAGCTCTTAAACCAGTCTCAGAATTATCTGGACTAAATCTAAATTGAAGCAAGACAGTGATTTATCAAGCTAATACTCGTTGAACTACTCGTCTTTCATATCTTTCAACTCTTAATTAATTAAGTATTAATAATTCTAATAAAAAGCAATAAAGAAATGTTTAAAAATTTCATTATAATATTACTTACATCAACCTTGTTTCCCTTATGCCTACTCCTGGAGTACTGTGACATCAACCTTGTTTCCCTCATGCCTACTCCTGGAGTACTGTGACATCAACCTTGTTTCCCTCATGCCAACTCCTGGAGTACTGTGACATCAACCTTGTTTCCCTCATGCCAACTCCTAGAGTACTGTGACATCAACCTTGTTTCCCTCATGCCTACTCCTGGAGTACTGTGACATCAACCTTGTTTCCCTCATGCCTACTCCTGGAGTACTGTGACATCAACCTTGTTTCCCTCATGCCTACTCCTGGAGTACTGTGACATCAACCTTGTTTCCCTCATGCCTACTCCTGGAGTACTGTGACATCAACCTTGTTTCCCTCATGCCTACTCCTGGAGTACTGTGACATCAACCTTGTTTCCCTCATGCCTACTCCTGCAAACTATCACCAGTTCTGTACTAATTTATTAAAATGTGTGTACCTGAGTACATGATAGCTGCGTAGTCTGCTTCTATTGTGAAATGCAAGAGGCAATAAAATAAAATAAAAATCTGACTAAATAATTATTTTTGTGTGTTGGGTTTAGTTGAATAAAGAATTAACATCACAGCACTTGGGGTATTCCATCCTCCATCCTCATCTTCAGCAGCCAGCGAAGAGTTCCAACTCTGTGCCAGTAATATTCTGATTGTCTGTCTGACCTTTTCTCTAATGGCTCAGCCAGAGCCCTTAGTCACTCCCATCAGATTCTAAAACTGCAAACTGGAAATGCAGACTTCTACCTAAGCAATTATTACTGCCCAAGTCCCCCGTGTGGGTTCCGGGGCCCTATTGTAGGGAAAACAAGAATAGACCCACTGCCTCCCCAAAAGCATGTCGTAAGAGTCGACTAACTGGGGAGCTTCCTTTGAAGTCGGAGTGCATCTGCCTGAGAGGCAAGGAACCAGCAGTCTGCATTCAATTGAATCAGATCTGTAAAACTGATGCACACGCAACACTCAGGTTCTGGAGCAGAACTGTAGTCCAGAAGTGGACGAACAACCAGAACTTTACGCCAGAGTGTACAGCTGGTGAACGCGAAGAAGAAGAAGAAGAAGAAGATTACTGCCCAAGTGATCGTCCCCAAGCACTAGACACAATCCCAGTAGAAGCAACAATGATTCTATGTGGAGACTTTAACAGACACTCACAAAGCTGGGGGTACAACCACAGAGAGGAGAGAAACTGGAAGAGTGCAGGATGAGAACAGACTTGTTCTGATTAATAGGCCAACTGATCCACCCACATTCTACTCGAGGTCGTGGCACACCACTACTACCCCAGACCTAGCATTTCACTCTCCAGATCTAGAATGGAACATTACACGAGTTGTTGGAAAACAACTGAGAGGCAGTGACCATCGACCGGTCTTCCTGAATATAGAAAATGAAAAGGTCAGAGAAACGAGTACGCTGCCAAGGTGGAACTACAAGAAGGCTGACTGGACAATTTTCAAGCACCGTACCAGTATACTGCTTGGAAATCTCAGCGTAGACCAGGATATAAACAAAGTAGTTAAAGAATTTAACAAACGCGTACTACAGGCAGCAGGAAAATCAATACCAAGAGGTGCCCGTAAGCATTTTTAGCCATACTGGAATAGTGAACTAGAAAATTTACATAACGAAGTAGAAACATCCAGAAAGAAAGCAGAGACCAGGCCAAACCAAGAACATCACAATAACTACCAGCATGCAAAAGCAAAATTGGTTAGGGCAAAGCTGCAGGTTAGAAGGGAAAGCTGGCAGGAGAAAACAAGGTCACTGAACTTTGAAAAAGACACAAGAAAGTTACGGAAGCTTGTAAAACAATTTAATGATGAGGACACAGGGTGGAACTCAAAGATCACGCTGCTGAAAGATGGAAACATGGTCACAGGAAAACAGGCAGCCAACCTCTTTGCAGACATTTTTGCATTAGATAATGACATTGAAATCAGTCCAGGAAAAAAACAAGAAATTCAAGAAAAGACACTATTCAGAAGTCAGAAAGAAATAACATCAGAGGCGCTAGAGGTACCACTTACACTTAATGAACTAAAGTTGGCCGTTTACAGGCTGAAAATGCGGAAGTCATCAGGAGCAGATGGTATATCTAACAAAATGATCAAAAACGTAGGAACAGTGGCCAAAACAAAGCTTTTACAGATATTTAATGCTTGCTGAGCAACAGGAAATGTTCCACAGATCTGGAGAGAGGCAATTATGATACCCCTCATAAAGCCTGGGAAAGACAGTTCCAATGCCTCCAACTACAGACCGATCAGCCTCACAAGCTGTCTCTGCAAAACAATGGAGCGCATCACCAACCTCAGACTACAGTGGTACATTGAAAGTGAAAACATCATTACACCGCAGCAGGCGAGCTTTAGAAAGTTCTACTCTACGGAAGACCAGACAACATACCTCTCCCAAAAAATAGAGGATGCTTTTCAAGACAAGAAACTGGTACTCGCGGCATGGATAGATGTAAGGAAAGCTTTTGACAAGGTTTTGAAGAAACTGAGAAATGGAAGTAAATGGAAGAAAGTACAATTGGATTAAAGCATATCTACATAACAGAAGAGCCCGGGTACAGGTAGATGGTTTCAAAAGTGAAAAAGTTCTACTGCGACATGGCGTCCCTCAAGGTGGTGTCCTGTCGCCCACACTTTTCCTCTTATTCATCAACGACCTGGTTGCTGAAATACCAAATGGAATCAAAATGGCAATGTATGCCGACGACCTGGTACTGTGGTGAATCGATGAACATGCAACAATAGCCACAAGAACACTACAGCGGGCTACATATGCACTTGAGGCATGGGCGAATAGATGGTGCGTCAGTATCAATACAGACAAATGTAGCACCACGCTCTTCACTCTTTCCCCAAAGCAAAAAGAGGGCATCATCAAAATCAACAGAATACCCCTAACAGTTGAAAATGAGCCCACGTACCTCGGAGTCACATTTGATGACAGGTTGACATGGAGAAAACATATCAACAAGGCAGCAACCAAAGCCAGGAGGAAGACAGCCATACTAAGAAAACTAAGTGGAACCACATGGGGAGCCAGTAGGAAAATACTCAATAAAGTATACAAGCAGAGCATAATTCCACACTTGGAATATGGGTCAACTGCATGGTGTTCAGCATCTAGTACCACATTAGAGGAGTTGGACAAAGTGCAGAATCAAGCACTCAGAGTCATCACAGGAGGGATGAAATCAACCCCCATAGAAATGGAGAAAGCTGAGAAAACACAGGCACTGAGAGAACGCAGAGATACAAAGTTGCAAATACAAGCTGAAAAGTTTCTCAGTATGCCTGATCACCCCATGAAAAATAGATTTCAGAACCTAGCCTTGGGACGGTTAAAATGAAGCAGCTTTATACATCAAGCAAAAAGAATATGTAGACAAACTGCTGACCTTCCAGAAATTAGTTGTCCACTTAACAGTATTCCAGAACAAACCCCATGGAGAGAGAAATGCAAACTAACAGTACAAATCCAGACAAATGTGAAAGGAATATTCGACAAGAAAGAACAAGATAGTGTACAACGCAGAATGGATACACTCAGTTATATTGATGAAGAATACCCACAAGAACAATGGGTCAGAGTCTATACAGATGGGTCCGCAGAAAGTGCAGTTAGAAATGGTGGTGCTGGAGTGTACATAGAATTCCCAGATGGTACTAGAGATAAGTCCAGCGCACCAACCGGAAAGTACTGCCATAACTATGATGCAGAAACTCAGGCTATCAAGATAGCAACAGAGAAACTGCTAAATACCAATCTTGGCTCCCAGTTTATAATAATGCTGACAGACGCAAAATCAGTACTATCCCAGTCTAGGAATCTACCAGAATTGCAAACACTGCTGACACAACTTAGCCTTCAGCAAAGAGTTGTAATGCAGTGGATACCATCACATTGTGGAGTGCCTGGAAATGAGAAAGCTGGTCAACTGGCAGGAGAAGGTGTGTCAAAAGTACAGCCGGATGTACCAGTCACATACCACCAAAAGAAAAGAATTATTGAATCAATCAGGAAACCACCAGCCCCAGCACAAGACGACTATTTTATTATGGACAGACCAGAACAAGTCATTATCCTCCGCCTCAGAACAGGGCACAACCGATTACGTAACAACGTGTACACAAAATTCAAGACAGGTGTATCAGCCATGTGCACCTGTGGAAAGGTGCCCCAGACAGCAGAGCATGTACTCCAGGACTGCACCGAATTTGACACATTAAGGCAAACCTTTTGGTCAGAAAGAACAACAGTGGAACGTAAACTCTATGGACCACTGAATGAATTAACAACAACAGTGAAATTTATACAAGAGACAAAATTGCTGATATAGACAACTCATTTCAGGCGAACGTAAGAAACAGAAGAAGGCTCCCAGACACTAGTGATCTCTTCATGCCACCGCAGTTGTCTGATGATGAAAGTGGAAGAAGAGGAATAGTTTAATAGTGAAAGTAAAAAACAAGAGGTGTGAGAAGATAGTTTTCTTACTGATGAAAGAGGGAATGTCTTGTGATGAAAATTGAAGAAAAATGTTTTGTCTAATGATGAAAGTGGGAAACAATTGATTTTCTTATTCTCCTTCAGAAAGATTCTTTGAAATTCATGGTAATGACATTTGAATACAATTTATTGCAGCTACGAACTTTGAACTACAGTTCTTGTGACGTTATATCAGAGGCTAGTTCAGCCTATAATTGTATTTGCAGTGGTTATTTTTATGGTGTGAGAAGATAGTTTTCTTACTGATGAAAGAGGGAATGTCTTGTGATGAAAATTGAAGAAAAATGTTTTGTCTAATGATGAAAGTGGGAAACAATTGATTTTCTTATTCTCCTTCAGAAAGATTCTTTGAAATTCATGGTAATGACATTTGAATACAATTTACTGCAGCTACGAACTTTGAACTACAGTTCTTGTGATGTTATATCAGAGGCTAGTTCAGCCTATAATTGTATTTGCGGTGGTTATTATAACACATGCTCTCCCAAATAGATGAACTAACTGGCAACAGTAGAAAAGGAAGTTTTTTTTTGTCTTCACTGGCCATAAACTCTGGCAGAAAATTCTGGCTGTTTGTACACTTCTGAACTTTGGTCCTGTTCCAGAACTTGCACTTTGCATGCACATCCATTTCACAGACTTGGCTTATTTCTATGCAGACTGTTGGTTCCTAGCTATAACCCGTGTATTCTATTTGTCATGTTTGGTCTGTGTGTGCTAAGGAAATCTGGCTCAATATAGTACTATGCAGCACAGTGTGTGTTGTGTCATTCAAAGTGACACACTGATACTTTGATACTGTGTTTATTGTGCCAGGTGATTTCACAGCAGAAACGCAATCTGGTACAAAGGAATAGGAAGATTCACCTCTGATGAAAAGAGGAAGGGGGGGGGGGCAGTGGTTGGAGGCAGTGGCGCATGAGAAAGAAAAGGATTGGGTGGTTGGTGATGTGCGGTCTGCCAGGTGTCATTGCTGAAGGGGATGATACAATGGCCCCAAAAAAATTTATTTTTAGAACTTAAACAAACAAAACTTGGGGGGGGGGGGGGCTTTTTTTATTTCCAACTGCCAAGGGATTTTTTTTAATGTTCGCAACAATGCACACATGCAGCCGATCTCACTACCCAGAGACCAGGGGGAATTACTAGAAGTCCAAGTCCACGTGAAGAAATCTCAACCCTCACCGGGGATGGAACCCGACACCTCTAGCACTCAGGGCGGACACCAGGCAGCCCCCTAGTCAACATATAATGGTGGTCTACCTACAGTACCAGTCCCTTAAGACATAGAATAAGGACTTTTGAGCTGAAATTATATAAAAAGATTCTCAAAATATCTTGGACAAAGAAGATGAGAAATATTGACATCTTAAAAGATCTGAACACCAAGGACGATTGGCTAATAAACAGCATCCTTTCTCGAAAGCTGAAATATTTTGGTCATATCAAGCGCCACGACGGATTGGAAAAAATTATAGCAGAAGGCTTGGTACCCCAGGAAGAAGGGGCAGGGGCCGACCGACATGAAGATTGGCACAGGATATAAGTGACTCCTTGAATGTGACAATGCATGAGGCGGGAGAACTGGCGAGAGACAGAGTTTCTTTCAGACAGACTGTGATGAGAACGACGTTCTGCAAAGGACCTGCTACATGATGATGATGACATACTGTACCAGGGCTGTCAATGGGATTTGTTTTAAAAAACCCAGCTAAGCTGAACAAAAACCCAAGCAATATATAAGCAAAGAACAATTTAAAAAAAAGCGCTGTTAAAAGGTACAAATTTTATAGTCAGGAAACGAAACATTTACCCACTTTTATATAAAAGTTTTTTAAAAACCCAGATTTCAAAATTTGAACCCAAGGCGTCAACCCCCCCCCCTCCCCCCAGATCTGGGGGTAAAACCCATCACTGGCAGCTCTTCACTGAACATTATCCGCGTTGTTGTAATTGTTGCGCGGACATTTTCCAGACATACTTTTCATTCAGTCTGGGATCTGCCGATGTGACCTTTGACCCCAGCCCTCCTGTGGTCTGAGGGTGCGCGGCGACGTTTCTGTGTTTGGTTTGTTTGGACGGGCATTGATCAAGTGTCACACCTCCTTAAGTGTTTGTCCAGCTGTTGATGCAGTCAATTAGTCAGATGTATTTCTCGATCGATACGCAGTTAGTGCAGCGAAACATGCACCTTATATCACTGAAAGAAATGAAATAATAGTTTAATTGGTCATCGAAGCTGGGTGAGTATTGAATGCTGGTGAAGATACGATTACATTTAGTACTACTAACGACGGTCCCGCCCGCTGACATCGGGCTTTTAGAGAACAAGGCCAACTTGTCCGAAACTAGACGTTACACTTGAACACAAAAACACTTTTTAGCGTGTTTAGGTTACACAAGGAGATTTCCAGACTAATCAGTAGAGTTTTGTGACGTTAAATCACTGAAAGGAGTGGCGAGGTGTTGATTGTTGACGAGATGGCAAAGGTGGACAATGTACTCCGGTTAGATCTAACAATCACAGATGACAACGCCCAACAGGGTGCTTTGGACATTTTACATTTCATCAGACCTGATTGGATTCCAGAAAGGATCAAGTTCAAAGTGAGTAGTTTTGAGGTTTTGTTAATCTCTGAAATGTGTTCTAGTTATTTCCTTTCATTTACTTACACACCAATGGGACTTCCAAATACCAGTCCAAAGTTCACTGTTTAAAAAATCCAGCTCTACTTGGAATAACGGTTCTAAATGAACTACGCAGAAAGTTAATCCCAAACAGAGCCTCATTACGTCCTGCCCTACAAACATTTAAAAGCTGTAACTCGGGAAATATAAGGAACGGAAAGTATCAGGCAAAGGGCACAGTCTACTACTTACCGAAAATTAAATCCTTGATATGTGGAAATTGTGGCACACTAGTTGCAAATAGTGCGCGAATATCTGTTGTTTCTCGCTGTCCGCTATCGCAACTCAGCACGGCCTGTCCGCTATTCTCGTTTCCAGTGAGACGTGATCAGCTCTAATGCGCAGTTTAGTGTATGCATATGTCGCCACGGAAAACGTCTAACCAGCAGCTGCTGCGATGGTGCTGGTAGTTCCGACAGACGAAGTAGGTCTTGTAAATTGTTGACTTTTTTCTGGCAACTACAGTGCCACCTCCGAGAGTATCCCCCGCGCCGCTACGCGCGGAACGGAAGGGACTTAACTACATGGCTAGGACTCACGAGCAAATACATTGGAGGAAGCTGCAGGAGCTGCGGTAGCTGCTGCTCTTGAGTCATAGCCATCTAGTTTAGCCCCTTCTGCGCCGCGCGTAGCGGCGCGGGGGATACTCTCAGAGGTGGCACTATAGTCGGTGAAAAGCGGTCCGCAACTTACATATAACTCGGACCGTGCCGTACGATATCGCTATCGGGAGTATTCTCGAGTGTCGGTAATTTTTTTTCGTCCCTAGTTAATCCTAGTTTTGCCGCTGTGTAACCGCCGTGAAAATATTCGTTGCGTTTCGCGATAATGTCGTCCACAGTTAATCCTACTTTTCACACGGCTGAATCGCCGCAAAACAAATGCGCATTTTACACATGAGTGAGCCTCTGTGTGGGTTAACTGTCTGCGTTGCGAGGCTCTGTTTGGGTTAACTTTCTGCGTAGTTCATTTAGAACCGTTATTCCAAGTAGAGCCAAAAATCCCATTCAGGGCCTCTCGAGGTTGTATATTTAAAGTTCTGGAATAGTAACACTACAAACTGTGCTTAACATTATTAAATAATTTCATTTGAACCAACATGTTGTGGTGGTTGGCATGTCGAGTTCTGGTTTACAGCTAGGCTGCGATATATGCGCCTTTCGCCTCAACACATCAGATTTCAGCCAAGTGAAACGGTGGCCGTTGCATTTTTGCTCCATTTGTAGACTGAAAGGCTATAGTTTCGTCACCCAGCCCCAGCACAAGACGACTATTTTATTATGGACAGACCAGAACAAGTCATTATCTTCCGCCTCAGAACAGGGCACAACCGATTACGTAACCACATGTACACAAAATTCAAGATAGGTGTATCAGCCATGTGCACCTGTGGAAATGTGCCCCAGACCGCAGAGCATGTACTCCAGGACTGCACCGAATTTGACACATTAAGGCAAACCTTTTGGCCAGAAAGAACAACAGTGGAACGTAAACTCTATGGACCACTGAATGAACTAACAACGACAGTGAAATTTATACAAGAGACAAAACTGCTGATATAGATAACTTATTTCAGGCGAACGAAAGAAGAAGAAGAAGCCAAGTCCCAGTTAGTCCCCTTTTACAAAACACTTTTTTGGTGGCAGTTGGTCTAATCTCTATAATCTTTTTTTCCTCCTCAAATATGTGGCCCTGGAACCCACAAGGTGAGTCACAGGTAATGTGAACAATGGATCAAAAATCATTCCTCCTCACGTCGCTTTAATGGATCGAAAACTACTCCTCACTACGGTGCTTCAAAAATGAATCAAAATCAATTACTCCCCATGACGCGTCAATGGATAAAAAATTATTCTTTCCCACTGCGCTTAGTGTAACGTCTAAACATTGCTATCCATCGAGCAATAATGGCAGAAGTGGAAACTGATAAGGGCCAAATTTTTTTTTTCCTACATAACCTCTTGAGGCTTTCTAAGGGATGTTTTTCACAGTAAATAATTTGGGGCCGGTATACGGAAGAGTGCCCTAATGGTCTAATGAGTCGTTGTTGTTAGAAGTAAGTTAACACCCCTTTACAGGCACATATGGTGCTAGACTAATATTTTTCATACACTAACATAACGCCAACTACCTTTATTTCCCTGGACTTTACCTGCTACCCATTTAAGACTGGATGACCTGGAGCCAAGTCATGTTATAACAAAAAATCAGGCTCCATGGAGATTTGAACCTCCAACATTTGGAACTGCAGGCAAGCATCAAGCTGCTACACCACGGTGGCTTCTGCTGTGTATCATATTGCTAGATATGTATTTTTACGAAATCAATGTTGTTTTGAGGTTGTAATGTTTATTTACCATTCATATATGCTAGGAGGTGTCTGGGTTATTAGATGTCAGACATACACATACTACAGCATGTCTGGGTAACTAGAGAACAAACATACTATGTTTTGTCTGTCAAATGACATACTGTTTATGTAAATAGAGAGCTATATTTCTGTGTTTTATCTTTCACATAGTTTATGTAACTAGAGAGCTATGTTTCTGGATTTTATGTTTCACATAGTTTATGTATCTTGAGAACTATGTTTCTGTATTTTTTCTTTCACATAGTTTATGAAACTAGAGAACTATGTTTCTGTGTTTTATCTTTCACATAGCTTATGTAACTAGAGAACTGTGTTTTTTCTTTCACATAGTTTATGTAACTAGAGAGCTATGTTTCTGTGTTTTATCTTTCACATATCTTATGTATCCAGAGAACTATTTTTCTGTGTTTTATCTTTCACATAGTTTATGTAACTAGAGAGCTATGTTTCTGTGTTTTTTCTTTCACATAGTTTTTGTAACTAGAGAACTGTGTTTTATCTATCACATAGTTTATGTAACTAGAGAACTGTGTTTTATCTTTTACATAGTTTATGTAACTAGAGAACTATGTTTCTATGTTTTATCTTTCACATAGTTTATGTAACTAGCGAGCTATGTTTCTGTGTTTTTTCTTTCACATAGTTTATTTAACTAGAGAACTGTGTTTTACCTTTTACATAGTTTATGTAACTAGAGAACTATGTTTCTGTGTTTTTTATTTCACATAGTTTATGTAACTAGAGAGCTATGTTTCTGTGTTTTATCTTTCACATAGTTTATGTAACTAGAGAACTGTATTTTATCTTTCACATAGTTAATGTAACTAGAGAACTATGTTTCTGTGTTTTTTCTTTCACATAGTTTATGTAACTAGAGAGCTATGTTTCTGTGTTTTATCTTTCACATGGTTTATGTATCTAGAGAACTATGTTTCTGTGTTTTTTCTTTCACATAGCTTATGTATCCAGAGAACTATGTTTCTGTGTTTTTTCTTTCACATAGATTATGTAACTAGAGAGCTATGTTTCTGTGTTTTATCTTTCACATAGCTTATGTAACTAGAGAACTGTTTTATCTTTCACATAGTTTATGTAACTAGAGAACTATGTTTCTGTGTTTTTTCTTTCACATTGTTTATGTAACTATAGAGCTATGATTCTGTGTTTTATCTTTCACATAGTTTATGTGACTAGAGAACTGTGTTTTATCTTTCACATAGTTTATGTAACTAGAGAACTATGTTTCTGTGTTTTATCTTTCATATAGTTTATGTAACTAAAGAACTATGTTTCTGTGTTTTATCTTTCACATAGTTTATGTAACTAGAGAGCTATGTTTCTGTGTTTTATCTTTCACATAGCCTATGTAACTAGAGAACTGGGTTTTATCTTTCACATATTTTATGTAACTAGAGAACTGTGTTTTTTCTTTCACATTTTTTATGTAACTAGAGAGCTATGTTTCTGTGTTTTATCTTTCACATAGCTTATGTAACTAGAGAACTATGTTTCTGTGTTTTATCTTTCACATAGCTTATGTATCCAGAGAACTATGTTTCTGTGTTTTATCTTTCACATAGCTTATGTATCCAGAGAACTATGTTTCTGTGTTTTATCTTTCACATAGTTTATGTATCCAGAGAACTATGTTTCTGTGTTTTATCTTTCACATAGCTTATGTATCCAGAGAACTATGTTTCTGTGTTTTATCTTTCACATAGTTTATGTAACTAGAGAGCTATGTTTCTGTGTTTTATCTTTCACATAGTTTATTTATCCAGAGAACTATGTTTCTGTGTTTTATCTTTCACATAGTTTATGTAACTAGAGAGCTATGTTTCTGTGTTTTATCCTTCACAAAGTTTGTGTAACTAGAGAGAAAATGTTTGATATACTTGGGGTCATCAGGATAACTAGTGGTCATACATATGGCATAAGATGCAATTTCTGAGTAACTACAAGATCAAACATATGACATAAGACTAGGTTTCTGAGTAACTACAAGATCAAACATATGACATAAGACAAGGTTTCTGAGTAACTACAAGATCAAACATATGACATAAGACTAGGTTTCTGAGTTACTACAAGATCAAACATATGACATAAGACAAGGTTTCTGAGTAACTACAAGATCAAACATATGACATGAGTCAAGGTTTCTGAGTTACTACAAGATCAAACATATGACATGAGTCAAGGTTTCTGAGTTACTACAAGATCAGACATATGACATGAGTCAAGGTTTCTGAGTTACTACAAGATCAGACATATGACATGAGTCAAGGTTTCTGAGTTACTACAAGTTCAGACATATGACATGAGTCAAGGTTTCTGAGTAACTACAAGATCAGACATATGACATAAAATAAGATTCCTGAGTAACTAAGAGATCAAACATATGACATAAGACTAGGTTTCTGAGTTACTACAAGATCAAACATATGACATAAAATAAGGTTCCTGAGTAACTAAGAGATCAAACATATGACATAAGACTAGGTTTCTGAGTTACTACAAGTTCAAACATATGACAAAAAATAAGGTTCCTGAGTAACTAAAAGATCAAGCAAATTGCATAAGAGGGAATTTCTAAGTAACTATGGCATCACATGTATGATATACTTGGCATATTTGTATAATTAAAGAATTGACATATGGTATACTAGAGGATGTTTGGGTAACTAGAGAACAAGCATAGACATACAAGGGGTTTCTGGGTAACTGAGGGTTTCACCAACAAACTCCTGGGTTGCTACCATATGACCAGTCCATCTCAGGCTTTACAAGAGTAGTCTGTACTATCTAACTCATGTATTTGTAAAGGTATTCACTGAGGGCTTCACCAACAAACTGCTGGGCTGCTACCAATCTGGAGATGTTGACAACATGGTGCTGGTGCGAGTCAATGGGGAAGGTTCTGATGTCGTTGTCAATAGAGACAGTGAGCTGGAAACATTCCGCTTGCTGTGTACCGCAGGGTGCGCACCACCTGTTTACTGTGTGTTCAACAATGGCATTGCATATGGCTTCTTTCCTGGCCAGCCACTAGATGAGAGGACAGTTAGGTTGCCCAACATTCAAAGGTAAACATTAGCTGATATATTTTTCTGTTGTCTAGTTTTCTGTAAGATACTTTCAGGGATACTACCAGTGCCAGACTTGGACACGATCAAAAACTAACTGTAGAATCAACCCCTGTGAAATTAGATGCCAACAAAACCATCCGAGACAAAGTTAGAAATGGTTTTATCAGGCAGACTGTAGGAACAAAACCATGCAGCAAATTCATTGAGAAACAGGCGATGAAATGGTTTGGTCATCTAGTAAGAATGCAACCAGAACAACTACCAACACAGGCACTACACATGAACAGATCTGAAGTGAAAGCAAGAGGCCGCCCTAGGAGAAGATGGATTGATGACATTAAAGTGCTTCTACATTGAACACGGAATAACAGTAGCCATGGCTGCCCATCAAGCAATGGATTGCCAACTTTTCCTCCTCACAAAACTTAACAGCATAACTGGAAATTGATGATGATGATGACGGCTTTTAGGGCTACTGTTAAGCAGACTAAAACCATTTGCAGAAAATTTATAAGTTGATTGCCAGGCTGGGCTTTAGTCAGAACAGATCACTAGTAGATTATTAATCTTAAACAAATAAAAGAGACAAATTGACATTTATACATTGTTTTTGTGAATGTAAAAACGGCATATGTCTATACATGAGTAGTTAGTTGGTAGGATACTGTCCAGCAGAAATATTTTATGGAAGCCTATGCAGGAATGTGGAATACCAAAAAAAAAAAACATGACCTGTCAATGCATGGAAGATATTTGCAGTCAAACTCTTTTCAAAGAACATCTGGCTTAAAGCTATGCCATGTACCTGGTTCTTTTCAAATTTACCTTCGGGGAAATCAGACAGAAAGTAGAAGAATGTGCTTTGGGTGCAGGGTTGACTGGTCATGGAGGTTGGGGTAGGGGTGATCAAACATGGAGGTATGAACTGACCAAGATTGGAGGCAGTAATAGAACAGATGGGGGTAAGGATTGACCAATGATGGAGTCAGAAATTTACACATCTTAGGGCTAGGGGATGACCAAGCATGGAAGCAGGAGTCCACCAGATGGGTGCAGGGTTGACCAGATGTGCATCTTCTGTGCTGTTTTTATGGACCCTCATGCAAGAATCCTGCCACATGTTCTAGTCCTATGCCCTAAATAATGGCTTGTGTTGGCCTGAACAGAGCTGGCAAGTGAGATCTCAGAGCTGGCAAGTGAGATCTCAGAGCTAACAGGGGATCTCAGAGCTGGCAGGGGATCTCAGAGCTAACAGGGGATCTCAGAGCTGACAGGGGATCTCAGAGCTAACAGGGAATCTCAGAGCTGGCAGGGGATCTCAAAGCTAACAGGGAATCTCAGAGCTGGCAAGTGAGATCTGCTACATGACAAATGTTCAGAAGGCTTTCGATAAAATTGTTTACCACTGGCAGTAAAAGCTTCAGATTGGCTGCAGTCATCCTAGAGTTAGGATTGATGATTCTTTCAAGTGCATCAGCCTGATAGGAGTCATTAGAATGCAGGCAAAGGTTGGTTTGTATGATCAGCCTGGACTTTCTGTCAGAGATTTCAACCAGTGAATGAAATAAACGAGACCAGACATTGAGGGGGGGGGGGGGGGGGGCGGTACCTTTTAAATTCTAAAAAAAACTTATCTCAGCCTGCTCCTGCCAATTCATGGTCATCACTCTCGTCTTCTTTTCATATATGTCTCTGTATGGGTTCCGAAGCATATTTTCGAAGAAAAAAGAATCGACCAACTGGCTCTCTTAAAAGGTGTCATCCAAGACTACTAATTAGGGATTTTCCCTCCGAAGTCAGAGCACGTCTGCCTGAAAGATGAGGAATCAACAACTGCATACAAGTCAGCCAGATCTGTAAAATTGATATGCATGCAGAATTTGAGTTCTGGAACAAGACTAAATTTCAATAGTGGATGAACAACCGGAACTTTTCATTAGACCTTACAGCTGATGAATGCCAAGAAGACGGAGATATATAAGATGGAGCACAACCACTAAGAGTGTTACTGATACCAGACTTCATGAAATACTGCTGTCAGTAATCGGGTAACATTGCAAATGCCCGAACCATACTGAACATAAACATTTATTTAGCAGTGAAAGTTTGCTGCCAGTTAAATCCAAGGTTGCCAGATAGTGACAAAGTGGCAGGAAAACTGGAAATTTAAATTCAAACAGTACAAGTCCTGTTTTGAGTGTATCAGCTGAAGTTTGAATTCATTTCTTGAAGAAGAAGCTGATGTGTTGTTTATTTCCTCCAGGCTTATTGCAGAAGAGGTGGTGAGATATCACGGTGCATGTCAGAGGAATGGCAAGCAGCATAAGATTCCAGTCAGATCCCAGTACAGGGAGAAGGTTCAATACTGGATCAACATCCTTCCCGGTTCTTTTGATGATCCGGACAAGCAGAAAGTGTAAGATTCAATACGTAACCATTGTATGGCCACTTTCACACACACACATGCATCAATGTACACTCACACACACTCTCTCTTACTCTTTCTCTCACACTGGTTCTCTCACTTACTCATTTCTTGCTTTCCCCATTCAGTCTCTCTACCTTCACTCACAGACATTCTCAGTAACCTTTTCTCCCATATTCACTCTCTCCCATAATCATTCTCCCCCAGACTCACTCATGCTATTCAGCACGCACACTCAGTTAGTTTGTTTAGGTGTATGGGTACAGATTTCTTTTAAAAGTAATGAAAGTATGACAGTTGCTTTCTCCAATATGTGAACACTTGTAAAGTTGCCCATTCAGCTTCATATTATGTGTCATTTCATAATGATGTTATGTGACATGATGTAAAGTAATATTGTATATGTTATGTGACATGATGTCAAGTAATATTGTATATGTTATGTGACGTGATGTAAATTAATATTGTATATGTTATGTGACATGATGTCAAGTAATATTGTATATGTTATGTGACGTGATGTCAAGTAATATTGTATATGTTATGTGACATGATGTCAAGTAATATTGTATATGTTATGCGACATGAGGGTCATGGTTGAAATCTGCATCAGGTCAGATTTTTTTCTTTAGAAAGGACAATGGCTTCTAGGTTGACCAATCCTTACATGGGTACCAGCTAAAGACCTGGAAATTCAAGATGACCGGCATGATGTTGACCATACCACCCACCGAGTAGAGATTGGTCTATAAAAGATAGATCTAGTATTGTTTACCCAAAAGGCCTATAGGGCATGGAAAAGGTTCCTTTGCTTTACATATGGGACCTGCCAGACAGTACAGTGTTGTCCTGTAACTGTGTGGCATTCTGACCGCTGTGTCTGAGAGGATGTTGTTTCTGTCCCAGATTTGAGAATGAGATCCCCAAGAGAAATCAGCTGCAGAAGGAGTTGGGTGAGATCGTCGACCACTTGGATTCTCTTGGGATGAACATTGTCTTCAGTCACAATGACCTGCTGCTGAAGAACATCATCTACAATCCACAGAAAGGTAATCCTTCCAGATCTGTTGAGGAAACAGTGCACCCTATCTCATCTTTTAGTTGTCTCAGATCTGTTGAGGAAACAGCCACTTGTATCTCAGTTGTCAGTTGTCTTAAATTATTCAAGTAAACTGTTTCTTGTATATGGAGAAAGCAGAAGAAAAGGAAAGGTTTCTTGCTTGTTATTCTCTAGCTGTCTCAGATTATTCAAGGAAGAGGTCGACTGTGTATGTATATATATATATATATATATATATATATATATATATATATATATATATATATATACACACACACTCGCCCACACATATATCTATATATATATAAAAATCAATGTTTGTTTGTTTGTCACCTTTAGACTTGAAAACTACTGAACCGATTTCGCAGAAATTTTCAGGATATGTTTGTTTTGATGCCAGGATCCTACCTCTCATTTTTAAAATCAGTGGCGAAATTCGTCAGAACGTGCATGCGCAGTAGTTGGGACACACCCCTCTATTTTTTTCCGCTTTATTTCACGAACGAGCGGCTGGCCAAACGGTTAGAACGCTGGGCTCTTGTGCGGGAGACGTGGGTTCGAATCCTCGGTACAGCTGGTGATTTTTTTTTTTTTTACTCAGGGAGCAAAATCCTCACTTGCACAGTCATGGCGACAGCACTAGCCATGCGATCCTAAAAATGTTTACTGTTCTTATATTTTACTAACGCTAGCTCAGCTATACTCAGCTATACTTTTTTGTGTGTGCGCCAGTTATTTGGTTATCAGAAATCTATATATATAATAACTTGGCGACCAGGTGTTGACAGGAGAATGTATGAGAAATTAACCACAAGTTTTTGACATAATATTTGGACAAATAAAGATGTGGAAATATAAACACGTTGGAATTAAAAGTTTTAGGAAAATAAAACCAGTTGTTTCAAAAATGTATGCGAACTACGCGGTGCATCACCATTGCTCGTGACGTATTGATCACATGACCATACATTTTTGAAAGACTGCAGGTATGCGATAAGAAAGAGACAAACACTGTTCTTTGGCCACATGACGAGAAGAGAGACATTTGAGAACATCGCGACAACTGAAAAGATCAGTGGAAAAAGTGGTAGAGGCAGACCAAGGGAGATAATGCTGGATGGGCTGAAAAGATGGCTTGGATGGATATCATCAAGAGAGCTGTTCCAGGCAACCAGGGATTGTAATCAGTGGAGACACAGAGCACATGATGATGATGCAGGTATGCGGGCGAACCAAATGATCAGTAAATGTGACCATGTCGCATACTATGATTTCATTTCAATGTTTCCGTGCTTACGTTCCATTTTCATAGATTTCCATTTATTTTTATTTTCATTTAATTGTTTCGTCTGACATTGTGTTGGAAATAAGCTGTGTCGTTTACCGTAGCGTTCCTTTCGTAATTATAGTATATTTTTACAGTTTTCTGCGCTTTTCACTTCGTTTTTTTTTTCCGTCGCAATTACTTCGATGATGGAAACAGTAGTAAGAGGATTGGTGTGTGTTATGTGAAGCCCCACCCTGGCTCTTGCCAGGGGCCGCAATATAGCCAGGCCATAAATATGGCCAATTGACTGAACGCGGTTTCTTGGACCTCTCCATGGTGATCCTCATC
The DNA here is from genome assembly GCA_905116865.2 of Candidula unifasciata. Taxonomy (NCBI): domain Eukaryota; kingdom Metazoa; phylum Mollusca; class Gastropoda; order Stylommatophora; family Geomitridae; genus Candidula; species Candidula unifasciata. Next base: position 404,270 of record CAJHNH020005668.1, read on the forward strand.
CACATGGTGGCACTTTGTGTCATCGGGTGTTTATCGCTTGTGTGATTTCCTGGTGGGGTAGAAAGTTAAACCGTAGGCTGTCATGGGAAAGACCCTGGTTTTACCACCGGTATGGTAATGGAGTTCTTCTGTCGGGGAAGGGGGGGGGGGGCAAAATTACACATTACCTGACCAGTCAATGGCAACAGTACTAGCCATGCGGTGCCAAATCGTCTGGCTCACCCTGTCTACTCCGATGGAAAAACAGACAGTATTGACATTGTTTTAGTTATTGTGGTGGTGGTGGTGACGGTAGTAGTAGTAGTACTGGTACTTGAAGGATCGTGCGGTAAATATTACATTGGCCGCATTCACTGCTCAATTCAAGCTGCCCATTTTAGTCCAAATGGTCAGGGATGTCAAGGTCAGTTACAAAAAAATATCGTCAGGTTATGACTTTCAATTCCTTCGAAGAGTGAGAGAGTAGTCGGTGGATGGGGGAGGGGAGGTGGTGATGACAGAAATTGTTAACTTAACTCAACTCTTTCAGGCCCACGAATTTTGACAGACTTGGCCCACATTAATTTCCCTTTGCAAAAATGGCAGAGGGGTGTGTGTACAAGAAAGGCAACAGAGAATGTAATATACTTCTAATCCTAATAAAAGTATATACATTTTTAAAGAGAAATGAATGTACATTTTGAATCTGATGATAAGTGTATGTTTAATTTTGTTATAGTTAGTAGGAAAAAAGAATTCAGCAGGTGTTAATTTCACAACAACAACATTTTACAAACAAATTCTTCACTTACCATGGGTTTGCAGCCACAAGAGTCGTAAATATCCAAATCTGAGAACAAAACTTCAAAGTTTGTTCAATTTCCTAACAAATTCCAAAGTTATAAGTTAGGTTAGTTTAGCACTCAGGAGCTCTTAGTTCTCACAGAGTGCTGAGAAAAATTTCAGAGAAAAAATGGCCAAAAAATGAGCCATTACACAAACACGCTATTTACTATTTACTTTGCACAGTGATATACAGACTGTAACTGTGATGATTTCAATGTAGCTTAGCCATAGTATAGTACAATCTTTTTGTGCACAGCACTTTCCTTCTCTTACACTATATATGCGGTAGCAATGGGGCATTGTCTGTGTAATAAACTCATCAGAATCGCTCGATTTAGAACAGCTGATTGCTCAGCTTCGCTGGTGAAAATGCCCCGTCCGAATCACTTTCCAAAAAATCTAAATTATCATTATCATTATCAGAATTAAAAACATCTGACTAAAACAATTTCAGAGCTTCAGCCGCAGAAAGATGCATTCTGTGACCTGTACTTGTGGTTAGAACATTGGTATTCATGGCACTTAAAAACAAACTTAGAAAATTCACTGTTGAAAAAAAATTTTGCTGTTAATCCTATCAAATTTTGCACGTGTGGTTTAGGCTAGGAAATTAAGCTAAAAGGATTTCGACAGAGTGACGTTCCCTGAATAGTTTAATCGTACCTTCGAACATTAGAAAGTAATTTGGAGGCGTGTGCGAAGCAAAATGTACGGGACACTAGCTCAACGATGGCAGCGTTGTTTGGGCAAAACGGAACTTCTCAAACAATGCTCACACCGTAGCTTGGGCCTCAAAGAGTTAAAGCCATGGTTTTAAAGTCATGTATTCACCACTAAAATCCAGTCATGATTTCACCACTAAAGCCTAGTCATGTATTCACCTCTGAAGTCCAGTCATGTATTCACCTCTGAAGTCCAGTCATGTATTCACCGCTAAAGTCCAGTCATGTATTCACCACTAAAGTCCAGTCATGTATTCATTACTAAAGTCCAGTCATGTATTTACCACTAAAGTCCAGTCATGTATTCACCACTAAAGTCCAGTCGTGTATTCACCACTAAAGTCCAGTCCATGTATTCACCACTAAAGTCCAGTCCATGTATTCACCACTGAAGTCCAGTCTTGTATTCACCACTAAAGTCCAGTCATGTATTCACCTCTGAAGTCCAGTCATGTATTCACCACTGAAGTCCAGTCATGTATTCATTACCGGTCCAGTCTTGTATTCACCACTAAAGTCCAGTCATGTATTCATTACTAAAGTCCAGTCATGTATTTACCACTAAAGTCCAGTCATGTATTCACCACTTAAGTCCAGTCGTGTATTCACCACTAAAGTCTAGTCAGGTATTCACCACTAAAGTCCAGTCATGTATTCATTACCGGTCCAGTCTTGTATTCACCACTAAAGTCCAGTCATGTATTCACCACTAAAGTCCAGTCATGTATTCACCACTAAAGTCCAGTCATGTATTCACCACTAAAGTCTAGTCAGGTATTCATCACTAAAGTCCAGTCAGGTATTCACCACTAAAGTCCAGTCATGTATTCATTACTAAAGTCCAGTCATGTATTCATCACTAAAGTCTAGTCAGGTATTCATCACTAAAGTCTAGTCAGGTATTCATCACTAAAGTCCAGTCATGTATTTACCACTGAAGTCCAGTCATGTATTCACCACTAAAGTCCAGTCATGTATTGATTACTAAAGTCCAGTCAGGTATTCATCACTAAAGTCCAGTCAGGTATTCACCACTAAAGTCCAGTCATGTATTCACCACTAAAGTCCAGTCATGTATTCACCACTAAAGTCCAGTCATGTATTCACCACTAAAGTCCAGTCATGTATTCACCACTAAAGTCCAGTCATGTATTCATTACTAAAGTCCAGTCATGTATTCACCACTAAAGTCCAGTCATGTATTCATTACTAAAGTCCAGTCATGTATTCACCACTAAAGTCCAGTCATGTATTCATTACTAAAGTCCAGTCATGTATTCACCACTGAAAACTCTTTGTTTAACAATTATGTTTCTATATTTTTATTTGTTTACAGACACTGTTCGCTTTATTGATTATGAATATGCATTCTTCAACTATGAGGCATATGATATTGGCAACCACTTTGCTGAGTGGGCAGGTAAACATGATTCATTGTTGTAAGTGTGTTTAGTGTTTCCTGGCAGTTGTTGTGTAGGAGGTATTTGCTCATAGCTAATCGTCAGAAGAAATTTTCACTTTAGTTATGCACCTCGCATCTTATTCTTCTTCTTCGCGTTCACCAGCTGTACACTCTGGCGTAAAGTTCTGGTTGTTTGTCCACTTCTGGACTGCACTCCTGCTCCAGAACCTGAGTGTTGCGTGTGCATCAGTTTTACAGATCTGATTCAATTGAATGCAGACTGCTGGTTCCTTGCCTCTCAGGCAGATGCACTCCGACTTCAAAGGAAGCTCCCCAGTTAGTCGACTCTTACGACATGCTTTTGGGGGGGGCAGTGGGTCTATTCTTGTTTTCCCCACAAAAGGGCCCCGGAACTCACACGGGGGTGCACCTCGCATATTTTGTCTTGTCTAATCTATACTCTAGTCTATCTAATCTAGTCTTGTCTAGTTTAGTTTGGTTGTCAACTGTACCCTAGTCTTTTTCTTGTCTATTCTAGTCTAGTCTGCTGTGTAGTCTTGTCTACTCTAGTCTTTCTAGTCTTGTCTACTCTAGTCTTGTCTACTCTGCTCTAGTCTTGTCTACTCTGTTCAGTCTACTCTTGTCTAGTCTACTCTACTATACTCTAATGTAGTCTGGTTAAGTTTACTTGTCTACTGACCCTAGTTTTCTCTTGCCTAATCTGGTCTAATCTGCTCTAGTCTAATCTACTTTAGTCTAGTCTATTTAACTCTAGTCTGATTTAGTTTCCTTCTCTATCCTAGTCTTCTCTCTCGTCCACTCTTGCATAGTCTTGTCTACTCTACTCTAAGTTTGTCTCGTCCACTCTTGCATAGTCTTGTCTACTCTACTCTAAGTTTGCCTTGTCCACTCTAGCCTGGTCTTTTTAATTATACGTTATAATTTTCTTGTCCACTCTATCCTAGGCTTTTTTTGTCCACTCTAGCCTAGTCTTGTCTACTGTATTCTAGGCTTTTCTTGTCCACTCTAGCCTAGTCTTGTCTACTGTATTCTAGGCTTGTCTTGTCCACTCTAGCCTAGGCTTGTCTTGTCCACTCTAGCCTAGTCTTGTCTACTGTACTCTAGGCTTGTCTTGTCCCCTCTAACATAGTCTTGTCTACTTTACTCTTGGCTTGTCTTGTCCACTCTAGCCTAGTTTTGTCTACTTTAGGCTTGTCTTAACCATTAACTCTAGCCTAGTTTTGTCAACTTTAGGCTTGTATTGTCCACCCTAACCTAGGCTTGTCTACTCTACTCTAGGCTTGTCTTATCCACTCTAACCTAGTCTTGTCTACTCTACTCTAGGCTTGTCTTATCCACTCTAAACTAGTCTTGTCTACTCTACTCTAGGCTTGTCTTATCCACTCTAACCTAGTCTTGTCTACTCTACCCTAGGCTTGCCTTGTCCAGTGTAGCCTAGTCTTGTATACCCTAGCATTTGTCCACAGTAGCCTAGTATGGCCCTCATCTAGTCTAATCTAGTTTTGTTTGTCTGAGCTCAGGTATGGCTGTAGTCAACTATGACCTCTACCCAACTCGAGAAGAGCAGTTGCCATGGTTACGACACTATTTAGACTACAAGGCCAAAACTGAAGGACAGTTCCACAGAGAGATCACAGACAAGGATGTGGAGAGGCTGTACATCCAGGCAAACAGTTGTGCTTGTGTAAGTTACTGTGTCGTGTCAGCTCGAAGTTACTGTGTTCTGACAGCTGACAGTTATGTGATCTGTCAGCTGGAAATTACTGTGTCATGTCAGTTGGAAGTTACTGTGTCATGTCAGCTGTAAGTTACTGTGTCATGTCAGTAGGAAGTTACTGTGTTGTGAGTTACTTTGTCATGTCAGCTGGAAATTACTGTGTCATGTCAGTTGGAAGTTACTGTGTCATGTCAGCTGAAAGTTACTGTGTTGTGAGTTACTTTGTCATGTCAGCTGGAAGTTACTGTGTCATGTCAGTTGGAAGTTACTGTGTCATGTCAGCTGAAAGTTACTGTGTTGTGAGTTACTTTGTCATGTCAGCTGGAAATTACTGTGTCATGTCAGTTGGAAGTTACTGTGTCATGTCAGCTGAAAGTTACTGTGTTGTGAGTTACTTTGTCATATCAGTTGGAAGTTACTGTGTCATGTCAGCTGGAAGTTACTGTGTCATGTCAGTTGGAAGTTACTGTGTTGTGAGTTACTTTGTCATGTCAGCTGTAAGTTACTGTGTCATGTCAGTTGGAAGTTACTGTCTTGTGAGTAACTTTGTCGTGTCAGCTGGAAATTACTGTGTCATGTCAGTTGGAAGTTACTGTGTCATGTCAGCTGAAAGTTACTGTGTTGTGAGTTACTTTGTCATGTCAGCTGGAAGTTACTGTGCCAGCTGGCTGTTACTATGTGCTGTGGAAATTATCATGAGCTGGCGTTACTGTGTGCCGCAGAAATTATTGTGTGTTGGTGTTATAGTGTAAGCTGGCTGTTACTATGTGTGTGGGAAATCACTGTGTGTTGGTGTTATAGTGTGAGCTGGCTGTTACTATGTGTGTGGGAAATCACTGTGTGTTGGTGTTATAGTGTGAGCTGGCTGTTACTATGTGTGTGGGAAATCACTGTGTGTTGGTGTTATAGTGTGAGCTGGCTGTTACTATGTGTGTGGGAAATCACTGTGTGTTGGTGTTATAGTGTGAGCTGGCGTTACTGTGTGCCGCAGAAATTATTGTGTGTTGGTGTTATAGTGTGAGCTGGCTGTTACTATGTGTGTGGGAAATCACTGTGTGTTGGTGTTATAGTGTGAGCTGGCTGTTACTATGTGTGTGGGAAATCACTGTGTGTTGGTGTTATAGTGTGAGCTGGCTGTTACTATGTGTGTGGGAAATCACTGTGTGTTGGTGTTATAGTGTGAGCTGGCTGTTACTATGTGTGTGGGAAATCACTGTGTGTTGGTGTTATTGTGTGAGCTGGCGTTACTGTGTGCCGCAGAAATTATTGTGTGTTGGTGTTATAGTGTGAGCTGGCTGTTACTATGTGTGTGGGAAATCACTGTGTGTTGGTGTTATAGTGTAAGCTGGCTGTTACTATGTGTGTGGGAAATCACTGTGTGTTGGTGTTATAGTGTAAGCTGGCTGTTACTATGTGTGTGGGAAATCACTGTGTGTTGGTGTTATAGTGTGAGCTGGCTGTTACTGTGTGTGTGGGAAATCACTGTGTGTTGGTGTTATAGTGTAAGCTGGCTGTTACTATGTGTGTGGGAAATCACTGTGTGTTGGTGTTATAGTGTGAGCTGGCTGTTACTGTATTGGGTAGATTTTAATGTGGAAAGTGGGTATGATTGAATGAGGGGAAAGTTACTGTTTGAAGATGGTGTTATTTTGTGAGGTGGAAGTTATTATGTGAGGTGTCCTTGTGTGAGATTCCTACCTCTGATGTAGGACTTTCACTTATGAAGCTATCACATGATCTGTTGTTTGGGCAGGCAGCACATTTCTTCTGGGCAGTGTGGGCCTTGTTACAAGCCAAGCACTCCGTCATTGATTTTGATTACATTCGGTAAGTGGGTTTCATATAACTGTCAGTACATAGGTGACTGTCTTTTAGTATTCTACAGTAAAACAGTATTGAGCTGATTTATCTATTTCACTCTTGTTTCCTGTGGGGATCGCAGCCACAGAGATCGACACTCAGTGACTCCAGAAGCCACTGTATGTAACAGGAGCAGAAGCCACTGTATGTAACAGGAGCAGAAGCCACTGTATGTAACAGGAGCAGAAGCCACTGTATGTAACAGGAGCAGAAGCCACTATATGTAACAGGAGCAGAAGCCACTGTATGTAACAGGAGCAGAAGCCACTATATGTAACAGGAGCAGAAGCCACTGTATGTAACAGGAGCAGAAGCCACTGTATGTAACAGGAGCAGAAGCCACTGTATGTAACAGGAGCAGAAGCCACTGTATGTAACAGGAGCAGAAGCCACTATATGTAACAGGAGCAGAAGCCACTGTATGTAACAGGAGCAGAAGCCACTGTATGTAACAGGAGCAGAAGCCTCTGTATGTAACAGGAGCAGAAGCCACTGTATGTAACAGGAGCAGAAACCACTGTATGTAACAGGAGCAGAAGCCACTGTATGTAACAGGAGCAGAAGCCACTATATGTAACAGGAGCAGAAGCCACTGTATGTAACAGGAGCAGAAGCCACTGTATGTAACAGCAGCAGAAACCACTGTATGTAACAGCAGCAGAAACCACTGTATGTAACAGCAGCAGAAACCACTGTATGTAACAGGAGCAGAAACCACTGTATGTAACAGGAGCAGAAACCACTGTATGTAACAGCAGCAGAAACCACTGTATGTAACAGCAGCAGAAGCAGCTGTATGTAACAGGAGCAGAAGCAGCTGTATGTAACAGGAGCAGAAGCAGCTGTATGTAACAGGAGCAGAAGCAGCTGTATGTAACAGGAGCAGAAGCAGCTGTATGTAACAGGAGCAGAAGCAGCTGTATGTAACAGGAGCAGAAGCAGCTGTATGTAACAGGAGCAGAAGCAGCTGTATGTAACAGGAGCAGAAGCAGCTGTATGTAACAGGAGCAGAAGCAGCTGTATGTAACAGCAGCAGAAGCAGCTGTATGTAACAGGAGCAGAAGCAGCTGTATGTAACAGCAGCAGAAGCCACTGTATGTAACAGCAGCAGAAACCACTGTATGTAACAGCAGCAGAAACCACTGTATGTAACAGCAGCAGAAACCACTGTATGTAACAGGAGCAGAAGCCACTGTATGTAACAGCAGCAGAAACCACTGTATGTAACAGGAGCAGAAACCACTGTATGTAACAGCAGCAGAAACCACTGTATGTAACAGCAGCAGAAACCACTGTATGTAACAGGAGCAGAAACCGCTGTATGTAACAGGAGCAGAAGCCTCTGTATGTAACAGCAGCAGAAACCACTGTATGTAACAGGAGCAGAAGCCACTGTATGTAACAGCAGCAGAAACCGCTGTATGTAACAGGAGCAGAAGCCTCTGTATGTAACAGCAGCAGAAACCGCTGTATGTAACAGGAGCAGAAGCCACTGTATGTAACAGCAGCAGAAACCGCTGTATGTAACAGCAGCAGAAACCACTGTATGTAACAGGAGCAGAAACCGCTGTATGTAACAGGAGCAGAAGCCATTGTAGGTAACAGGAGCAGATGCCACTGTAGGTAACAGCAGCAGAAACCGCTGTAGGTAACAGCAGCAGAAGCCACTGTATGTAACAGGAGCAGAAGCAGCTGTATGTAACAGGAGCAGAAGCCACTGTGTGTAACAGCAGCAGAAGCCACTGTATGTAACAGGAGCAGAAGCCACTGTAGGTAACAGGAGCAGAAGCCACTGTGTGTAACAGCAGCAGAAGCCACTGTATGTAACAGGAGCAGAAGCCACTGTAGGTAACAGGAGCAGAAGCAGCTGTATGTAACAGGAGCAGAAGCCACTGTGTGTAACAGCAGCAGAAGCCACTGTATGTAACAGGAGCAGAAGCCACTGTATGTAACAGGAGCAGAAGCCACTGTATGTAACAGCAGCAGAAGCCACTGTATGTAACAGGAGCAGAAGCCACTGTATGTAACAGCAGCAGAAGCCACTGTATGTAACAGGAGCAGAAGCCACTGTAGGTAACAGCAGCAGAAGCCGCTGTATGTAACAGGAGCAGAAGCCGCTGTATGTAACAGCAGCAGAAACCGCTGTATGTAACAGGAGCAGAAGCCACTGTATGTAACAGGAGCAGAAGCCACTGTATGTAACAGCAGCAGAAGCAGCTGTAGGTAACAGGAGCAGAAACCGCTGTATGTAACAGGAGCAGAAACCGCTGTATGTAACAGGAGCAGAAGCCACTGTGTGTAACAGGAGCAGACGCCACTGTATGTAACAGGAGCAGAAGCCACTGTGTGTAACAGGAGCAGAAGCCACTGTATGTAACAGGAGCAGATGCCACTGTATGTAACAGGAGCAGATGCCACTGTGTGTAACAGGAGCAGAAGCCACTGTATGTAACAGGAGCTGAAGCCACTGTATGTAGCAGGAGCAGAAGCCACTGTATGTAACAGGAGCAGATGCCTGAAACTCAGTTCAGGGGTATACAAGAGTTATACTTGGGAACACTGTGGTTACACATCCTTTCTCTGCCGGTGCGTTGGGAAATAAACAGACGGAAAGACTGGCTGGCTTTGCACAACTTGATGGAATATTGATGTCTGATAAGTCAGATGTAGTTGGGGCCTTGTGGGAGAATGGAGCAAATGGATCACCATAGTCTGGTGAGATTGATGCAGCGGGGAGTGACGAGGCTCGATTCTATTCGATTTTCAACACTCAGAGTAAAGGCAAAATGGACGTATAATCAGAATGCTACTGGCACATTGTCGGTATCTGAGGCGTTGCGAATACGCTTTGTAATGCTGGGGTGCCGGGTTCAATCCCAGCTGCAGACGGTTTGTCTTGCGTTGGTTTCGACAGTGGTGCCAAGAGCTGACCATTCAGAAAGCATTGGCAAACAACTGAACGTAAAATTTGCCTAGAAAAACCACAACAGCAGAAAAACACTGAGGTTGGTTCTACTATGTCCTATAAAGGATACGCAACTAACTGACTGGCACCATTGGTGTTGGAACTCTGCGCTGGCTGCTGAAAATGGGGACAGAGCACTTATGAGAATGCCCTGAGTGCTGTGATGTCGGTTCTTGAATCAACTCAACTCAGCTGGTTACAGAGTGACCTTTTGTATAATATGGGTTGGTTGATGTAGTCAGAAAGAAATGATCAGTACCAAAATATTCTTCTTCTCCTGTTCGTTCTTCCTGCCGGAGGAGAAGACGACAGGCCTCTGTGAAATTGTTAGTGTGATGAGTGTTTTCCGCTGTTCCAGACAGCTTGGTTTCTATTGAAATGCCAACCGGTTAAACCTGGCATCTCTCTACGGCAGTGATTCTCAACCTGTGGGACACGACCCCCTTTAGAGGTCTAACAACCCTTTCATATCTATGTCTTTCTCATCAGGTTTTACAAGACAGTGTCAATCAGGACATGTGTAGGCAGCTGGTTTTCAAGCCAGCAGAAAACTGCAGTGACTGCCTCCACCTCCATTCTCAAATTATATGTTGTGGTATCATGCGCCAAACTATGCTGCACCAAGCAACATCTGTTTGCTTTCGATATGAACTTCCATGCACTTTTTCTGCCTCCCAACACAGAGCCTCCTGTGTAGAAAATGACATCCCTGGGGAGGTGAAGAGAATGGTCCTGAATCAGTTGTTGAACCTCTCATTCTGCAACTTCAGCTGGCCAGTCCCTGCACAATTTTCTAAGTGTTTTACACATTAACAACACTGGGGCATGTGTGTAGAGAGTAGCCAGCCTGTCATTCAAAGGGGGCTGCATGGTTTTGGGGCATGGTGTCCGCCTAAAGTGCTAGTGGTTCTGGCTTCAATGCCCGGTAAGGGCTGGGATTTTTTCACGTGGACTCAGACTTCTAGTAATTCCCCCTAGTCTCTGGATAGTGAGATTGGATGCATTGTTGTGCACATAAAAAAGTTCCTTGGCAGTTGGAAATTGAAAAGAGTAGCCTAACGGCGCTGCCCGGGCAAAACTTAAAAGTTAAAAATCTATTAAAAGTATTTCAGGATTCTTGCACCTGCTACAGAGCCTGTGCACTGTGCTGAGCTTCTTTGGACTCAGACTTGAGTAAGAAGAAGATTGGAGCACTTATGGGTTACACCCGTGTGTCATGATGTTGATCCTTTGTTTGAAACCTGGTTCATGGGATTGTATGCACTCTTGTTTGCTCCACTGCTGACATGTAAATTGGATCAACCTGTACATTTCAGATTTGCCAGTATCCGCCTGAGTGAATACTTTCGTCGCAAGAGTGAGTTCTTTTCTATGAAACTGTGATCTGAAGCATCAAAATCTAGTCTACTATTTTCCCAAGAGGCATTTGTCTTTCATGGGATGGGCCTTACAAGTCAGGTAGTTGACCTTCGCAGTCCAGCATATTAACTTTCGGCACGTAGTAACCGCTGCACTCCCACCTCAGCCACCACCATCGTGACCGTTGTCATCATATTCTGGAGTCCTGTTAATTATGATCAAACAAGCCCTCAGGTGTGACTACAAAGAAATCTCAGTTTTGTTTGTGCTTCCTTGTGTTAACTAAATGTAGCATTGTTGCCTTGTATTAACTAAATGTAGCAGTCTTACCTTTTGTTAAGCTAATGTAGCATTGTTACCTTGTGTTAACTAAATGTAGCATTGTTACCTTGTGTTAACTAAATGTAGCATTGTTACTTTGTGTTAACTAAATGTAGCACTGTTAACTTGTGTTAACTAAATGTAGCATTGTTAACTTGTGTTAACTAAATGTAGCAATCTCACCTTGTTTTAACTAAATGTAGCAGTCTTACCTTGTGTTAACTAAATGTAGCATTGTTAACTTGTGTTAACTAAATGTAGCATTGTTAACTTGTGTTAACTAAATGTAGCATTGTTACCTTGTGTTAACTAAATGTAGCATTGTTACCTTGTGTTAACTTAGTGTAGCATTGTTACCTTGTGTTAACTAAATGTAGCATTGCTACCTTGTATTATCTGATTTAGTATTTGTATGTTGTGTTATTTAATTTATCATTGTTACTCTGTGTTGTCCCAGTTGTACATTGTTTCTTTATGTTATCTGAATGCAGCATTGTACCTTTCTGTTGTGTAAAGTTATTTTGTTCCTTTTTTCTTTTTTAAACAAATGTAACAATTTTTCTTTTTGTTCTGTAAAAATAGTGGTGGTACCTCATGTTTACTGAATGTTGTTAGACTGTGTAAGCTAACTTTGGTGGACAAATGTCTACAGAAAATATTGGCTGTTTCGACTGAAAGGTGCACATATTGCAGCAGTGTTGTAAGTAGGCACCATACAGTTACATCCTCGGATAAACGAAGAAGAAGAAGAATGTAGCATTGTTATCTTATATTCGGTGAATGTCATTTCACTACCTAATGTTAACGTATTATTGTTAATGTCATTTTTATACAGAAAAAAAGTCTTGTAAAGTTTTACACTCATTTTTACTATTCAGAGTGTACAAAGTCATTTTACTGTTTTTAATTTTACAATAATAGTTTTATTTATGCATGTTTCTATTAAGAGTAAAATCTAGTAGTCGTTTTACACTAAACATGCACATACTATTGCACCAGTCATGTCTGCATGTGCTGGAAGATTAAACCTTACAAATTTGATTACATGTGCATGTGTGCATTCACTGGAAGACTGGAACTTACATGTTTGATTACATGTGTATGTGTGCATACACTGGAAGACTGGAACTTACATGTTTGATTACATGTACATGTGTGCATACAATGGAAGACTGGACCTTACATATGTGATTACATGTGCATGTGTGTATACACTGAAAGACTGGACCTCACATGTTTGATTACGTGTGCACGTATATATACACTAAAAAACTGGACCTCACATGTTTGATTACGTGTGCACGTATGTATACACTGGAAGACTGGACCTCACTGATTGCATGTGCAAGTATGCATACACTGAAAGACTGGACCTTACACGTTTGATTACATGTGCATGTATGTATACACTGGAAGACCTTACATGATTGATTACATGTGCATGTCTGCATACACTGGAAGACCTTACATGATTGATTACATGTGCATGTATGCATACACTGGAAGACCTTATATGATTGATTACATGTACAAGTATGCATACACTGGAAGATCTTACATGATTGATTGCATGTACAAGTATGCATACACTGGAAGATCTTACATGATTGATAACATGTGCATGTCTGCATTCACTGGAAGACCTTACATGATTGATTACATGTGCATGTATGTACACACTGGAAGACCTTACATGATTGATTACATGTGCATGTATGCAGGTGCTAAAGGATTGGACCTTACATGTTTGACTACATTTCCACAGTTCTTTGTTACCTACCATGTTTGATTTCCTGTTGTACTGACCACACTGAAGTTAATAAACACATAATTTATTTGATTTAGTCTGGTCCTTGATTTTACCATTAATTTTGTCCTGGATTTAATCATTGATTTGTTCTTTAATTCTGTCATTGATATTTTAGTCCTTTATTTAATTATTTATTTAATTAGTGAGTTATTCTGTCATTTAGTCATTGGGTTATGTCATTTAGTCATTGAGTTATTCTGTCATTTAGTCATTGGGTTATGTCATTTAGTCATTGAGTTATTCTGTCATTTAGTCATTGAGTTATTGTCATTTAGTCATTGAGTTATTCGTCATTTAGTCATTGATAATGTTTGACAGAAATTAAAAGGAGGATGGCCATAGCAATGCACAGATTGAACAGTCCTAAAAGTCTGTGGTTAAGCACCAGCAAGGAGATCAAAATTAGGATTTTGAGAGCATGCATCTTCCCTGTGGCTACATAAGGATGTGAGTCGTGGACTATCTCTCAGTCCTTTAGGAAGAGAATAGGGGCTTTTGAGCTGAAATTCTATAGAAAGATTCTCAGAATATCTTGGACAAAGAAGAGGAGAAATACTGACATCAAGGAATATTGGCTAATAAACAGCATTCTGTCTAGGAAGCTGAAATAATTTTGTTCATATCAAGCGCCACGACAGATTGGAAAAGATTATAGCAGAAGGCATGGTACCAGGAAGGAGGGGCAGGGGCCGATCGACACATATATGGGCACAGGATATAAGTGACTCCTTGAGTATGAAAGTACAAGAGACGGGAGAACTGGTGAGAGACCGAGTTTCTTTCAGGTAGACTGTGATGAGAGCGACGTTCTCCAAAGGACCTGCTACATGATGATGATGATGATGATGAGTCATTGATTTAGTTTGATCCTAGAGTAGTCATATTGATTGTTTTCCCTTGATTTAGTCAGTCAGATATTTATACATGTGACTGCACAAGAGAAACCTAATTATGTGTGTGATGTCTCACAAAAGGTCCTGTGACCATGTAGTTTTACTGTGAGTTCTGGATAGCTTCACTACTAGCTCTTAGCACAGGTTACTGAGACTTACAGTTGATGGCAAATTTAACTCATGCTTTGTTGTTAATATTTGTTGTGTGTAGATTCTCCAAAATGCAACATCAAAGATAATAGAACAAACCTCAAGCAAGTTGATATGTTGAAGTACTTGGTTACCCTACCCTGATAACATCAGAGAGAAGATGTATTAAGGAAGTTAAATGTCGAATAGCTCAAACAAAGACAGCATTTGACAAAAATGAAGAATATTTTATGCAATCTTTCTTTGTAAATTGGGACAAGAAAGAGAATTCCTAAAAGCTATATAAATCCTATCTTGATATATGGATGTGAATCATGTACAGGTAGTAAATTAGTGAAAACTTTTTTTGGAAGCGGCGGAGATGTTTGTTTTATAGACGAAATGAAAATACCCATGTACACTGGAATTGAACCACAGACACCAACTGTGTGGTAGAGTTTAACACCACCACCAAGGAAACCACAGACACCAACTGTGTGGCAGAGTTTAACACCATCACCAAGGAAACCGCAGACACCAACTGTGTTGCAGAGTTTAACACCACCACCAAGGAAACCACAGACACCAACTGTGTTGCAGAGTTTAACACCACCACCGAGGAAACCACAGACACCAACTGTGTGGCAGAGTTTAACACTTCACCACCAAGGAAACCACAGACACCAACTGTGTGGCAGAGTTTAACACCACCACCAAGGAAACCACAGACACCAACTGTGTGGCAGAGTTTAACACCACCACCAAGGAAACCACAGACACCAACTGTGTGGCAGAGTTTAACACCACCACCAAGGTAACCACAGACACCAACTGTGTGGCAGAGTTTAACACCACCACCAAGGAAACCACAGACACCAACTGTGTTGCAGAGTTTAACACCACCACCAAGGAAACCACAGACACCAACTGTGTGGCAGAGTTTAACACCATCACCAAGGAAACCGCAGACACCAACTGTGTTGCAGAGTTTAACACCACCACCAAGGAAACCACAGACACCAACTGTGTGGCAGAGTTTAACACCATCACCAAAGAAACTACAGACACCAACTGTGTGGTAGAGTTTAACACCACCACCAAGGAAACCGCAGACACCAACTGTGTGGTAGAGTTTAACACTTCACCACCAAGGAAACCACAGACACCAACTGTGTGGTAGAGTTTAACACCACCACCTAAGAAACCACAGACACCAACTGTGTGGTAGAGTTTAACACCACCACCAAGGAAACCACAGACACCAACTGTGTGGCAGAGTTTAACACCACCACCAAGGTAACCACAGACACCAACTGTGTGGTAGAGTTTAACACCACCACCGAGGAAACCACAGACACCAACTGTGTGGCAGAGTTTAACACCATCACTAAGGTAACCACAGACACCAACTGTGTGGTAGAGTTTAACACCACCACCAAGGAAACCACAGACACCAACTGTGTGGCAGAGTTTAACACCACCACCAAGGAAACCACAGACACCAACTGTGTGGCAGAGTTTAACACCACCACCAAGGAAACCACAGACACCAACTGTGTGGTAGAGTTTAACACCACCACCAAGGAAACCACAGACACCGACTGTGTGGTAGAGTTTAACACCACCACCAAGGTAACCACAGACACCAACTGTGTGGCAGAGTTTAACACCATCACTAAGGAAACCGCAGACACCGACTGTGTGGTAGAGTTTAACACCACCACCAAGGAAACCACAGACACCAACCGTGTGGTAGAGTTTAACACCACCACCAAGGAAACCACAGACACCAACTGTGTGGTAGAGTTTAACACCACCACCAAAGAAACTACAGACACCAACTGTGTGGTAGAGTTTAACACCACCACCAAGGAAACCGCAGACACCAACTGTGTGGTAGAGTTTAACACTTCACCACCAAGGAAACCACAGACACCAACTGTGTGGCAGAGTTTAACACTTCACCACCGAGGAAACCACAGACACCAACTGTGTGGCAGAGTTTAACACCACCACCAAGGAAACCACAGACACCGACTGTTTGGCAGTTTAACACCACCACCAAGGAAACCACAGACACCAACTGTGTGGCAGAGTTTAACACCACCACCAAGGAAACCACAGACACCAACTGTGTGGCAGAGTTTAACACCATCACCAAGGAAACCGCAGACACCAACTGTGTGGCAGAGTTTAACACCACCACCAAGGAAACCACAGTCACCAACTGTGTGGCAGAGTTTAACACTTCACCACCAAGGAAACCACAGACACCAACTGTGTGGTAGAGTTTAACACTACCACCAAGGAAACCACAGACACCAACTGTGTGGTAGATTTTAACACCACCACCAAGGAAACCACAGACACCAACTGTGTGGCAGAGTTTAACACCATCACCGAGGAAACCACAGACACCAACTGTGTGGCAGAGTTTAACACCACCACCAAGGAAACCACAGACACCAACTGTGTGGCAGAGTTTAACACTTCACCACCAAGGAAACCACAGACACCAACTGTGTGGTAGAGTTTAACACTACCACCAAGGAAACCACAGACACCAACTGTGTGGTAGAGTTTAACACCACCACCAAGGAAACCACAGACACCGACTGTGTGGCAGAGTTTAACACCACCACCAAGGAAACCACAGACACCGACTGTGTGGTAGAGTTTAACACCACCACCAAGGAAACCACAGACACCAACTGTGTGGTAGAGTTTTAACACCACCACCAAGGAAACCACAGACACCAACTGTGTGGTAGAGTTTAACACCACCACCAAGGAAACCACAGACACCGACTGTGTGGTAGAGTTTAACACCACCACCAAGGAAACCACAGACACCGACTGTGTGGTAGAGTTTAACACCACCACCAAGGAAACCACAGACACCGACTGTGTGGTAGAGTTTAACACCACCACCAAGGAAACCACAGACACCAACTGTGTGGTAGAGTTTAACACCACCACCAAGGAAACCACAGACACCAACTGTGTGGTAGAGTTTAACACCACCACCAAGGAAACCACAGACACCGACTGTGTGGTAGAGTTTAACACCACCACCAAGGAAACCACAGACACCAACTGTGTGGTAGAGTTTAACACCACCACCAAGGAAACCACAGACACCAACTGTGTGGTAGAGTTTAACACCACCACCAAGGAAACCACAGACACCAACTGTGTGGTAGAGTTTAACACCACCACCAAGGAAACCACAGACACCAACTGTGTGGTAGAGTTTAACACTTCACCACCAAGGAAACCACAGACACCAACTGTGTGGCAGAGTTTAACACCACCACCAAGGAAACCACAGACACCGACTGTGTGGCAGAGTTTAACACCACCACCGAGGAAACCACAGACACCGACTGTGTGGCAGAGTTTAACACCACCACCAAGGAAACCACAGACACCAACTGTGTGGCAGAGTTTAACACCACCACCAAGGAAACCACAGACACCAACTGTGTGGTAGAGTTTAACACCACCACCAAGGAAACCACAGACACCAACTGTGTGGCAGAGTTTAACACCACCACCAAGGAAACCACAGACACCGACTGTGTGGCAGAGTTTAACACCACCACCGAGGAAACCATCCATATGCCCCAATTTGTACACATTAGTGTCTCAAAGTGACTTACTATAACTCCACTTCAACATGTTAATATGTTAACAGTTTCAAAAAAAAGGAATTTATTTACCTTGGCAAATTGTAGCCTTGTGATCAATATTATAAGTTGCAGCAGCTTATGTGCACTTATACAACAGTTGAACAGTGTTCATGGTGACAGTCCTATTGCTGTGTCAGAATAGCAGAAAATCAAAACACTGAGCTCTCAGACAAGGATGTGTAATATTCATGTTATTATTTTTCAGTTTTTCAGATTCTAGTGTTTGTTCGCAGTCTGAATTTGTATAGTTTTTTTTCCTTCTAGTGACAGTCAGCGAACAGATATATAAACATTGCCAATCACTGTATACCCTTCCCCACCCCTCCCAAGCTGTGACTATAGATGGATTAGCAAACAAAATATAAAAGTCAGGTATCTTCAGCTCTGTAGGCCTGTGTGGAGCATAGACCCTTAACATGCAAGACAAGAGTTCTCTTATTCTTTAGCACTGCATACAGCTGATCACCGGTCACTCCCATCTGAGTCATCTCAGTCTCCAGTTTTCTTCTCCTTGTGTTTGTAGGTTTTCTGGAAATCTTTGGTCCTGTGGGTTCCAACATAATAACATTCTAATGTACTATCAAATGCCAACATTTGTATGTTAACATCTTGTTTCAGCTGAAATGGTTTAATTCCCTCTCAGACCTGCACATTCGTGGTCCTGGTTGATTGGCTTGATTCTGCACAGACACTAATTATTGACTGCAGCAGTGCTTTGGAAACATTTTCCAAACTGAACTTTATCTTGACTGTGTCTCTTGACACAGAACTTGATTAATTTGTCAGAAGTTGTTTGTGTGCAGTGTTTCATTACAGTTGTAAACATTTGGCAAATACAGAGTCAAAGTCAGCTTTACAAAATTAAACTTTCAATAAACAAACTGTAGCGGTGATAAACTTTCCTCAGCAGACAATAATAGGAAAAAACCACAGCCCGCTAGAATTTTCTTGTCATTGTTTTGCTGATGTGGATTTCTTGTTCAGTGACCTGTATTTGTTTATGCAGTTGTGTGTGTAAAGCTGACAAAACACAAAGCATATGTCAGCTATTTTTTTAGGGGAGGGGGGGTGTTTACATGGTAACAGCTTTACAACCATTGAACCCATTTCATTAAAACGTGTCTTAACTCTTTGAGTCCCAGGGGGTTTAGCATCACAGGCCCAAGGAGGGTGCATCATGTGTACATTGGGCCTCTAGGTAGGAATCTATGTACGTATGATGTGTTCCTTGGGACTCAAAGAGTTAACTAACACAGAATTGAACCAGTTGCAGCTTGCGGGTAGGCATTGTGGGACTGCAGCATCTTATGTGCACTTATACAACAGTTGAACAGTGTTCGGGGTGACAGTTCTATTGTTCAACTGTACTCATCATGGCTTCGCCAGACAGCTCCAAATATTAGGTGTACCATGTGTTAGGCATTCACTTTGAAATGTAACCTTTTTTTCTTAATTGATAATTTTAATTTTAAATAGTTTTAATATCTTTATTTTTTATTTTTTGAAACATGATTTTGATAGTATCAGATTGATTAATGTTTACTTTTTGAACATGATTTTCATTGAATTGTTTTAATTTAAAAGGGATTTTGTTTATATTAATGTTTATGCTTTAAATACTAATTAATTTAATTATTGTTCACAATTTAAAATGATTTCAATGAAATTGTTTGTATTTTTTATTTTGAACATAATGTTGGTTGAATATTCATGTCAAACTTATTTAAACTTAATTTTGATTGAACTAACATTTCAAGTACGCGCGGCCACACTGGCAAAGTGGTCAGTTTACTTGCAAACAGTGGCTCATGTCTATTCTCTAAAGTTGCGGGATATTTGTTTCCAGCTGTTTCTCATTTATATTCCTTCTGATTAAATCAGAATTGTTATTTATTACTTTTTTTCTCTCTTTTTAAGGGCTTTATGTTTTAGTTTCCTTTTCTTGATTTCTTAGATTTCCAACATTCCATTGGTAATTAGAACCTACACTTGCACATCTAAAAGTTGTTACCCCATGTAGAAATGATCTCGAAGTCTTGTAAGTACACATACAGTCTTGGTTGTATTGTAGTATGGTGATACCTCATGTAGAGATGATCTCCATGTCTTGTGAATGCACATACAGTGTTGGTTGTATTGTGGTCTGGTGATACCTCATGTAGAGATGATCTCCATGTCTTGTGAGTGCACATACAGTCTTGGTTGTATTGTGGTCTGGTGATACCTCATGTAGAGATGATCTCCATGTCTTGTGAGTACACATACAGTCTTGGTTGTATTGTGGTCTGGTGATACCACATGTAGAGATGATCTCCATGTCTTGTGAGTACACATACAGTCTCCTTGGGTGTATTGTGGTCTGGTGATACCTCATGTAGAGATGATCTCCATGTCTTGTGAGTACACAAACAGTCTCCT
Organism: Candidula unifasciata; assembly: GCA_905116865.2. Taxonomy (NCBI): domain Eukaryota; kingdom Metazoa; phylum Mollusca; class Gastropoda; order Stylommatophora; family Geomitridae; genus Candidula; species Candidula unifasciata. Next base: position 424,404 of record CAJHNH020005668.1, read on the forward strand.
TGGTTGTATTGTGGTCTGGTGATACCTCATGTAGAGATGATCTTCATGTCTTGTGAGTACACATACAGTCTCCTTGGTTGTATTGTGGTCTGGTGATACCTCATGTAGAAATGATCTCGAAGTCTTGTGAGTGCACATACCGTCTTGGTTGTATTGTGGTCTGGTGATACCTCATGTAGAGATGATCTCCATGTCTTGTGAGTGCATATACAGTCTTGGTTGTATTGTGGTCTGGTGATACCTCATGTAGAGATGATCTCCATGTCTTGTGAGTGCACATACAGTCTTGGTTGTATTGTGGTCTGGTGATACCTCATGTAGAGATGATCTCCATGTCTTGTGAGTGCACATACAGTCTTGGTTGGATTGTGGTCTGGTGATACCTCATGTAGAGTTGATCTCCATGTCTTGTGAGTGCACATACAGTCTTGGTTGTATTGTGGTCTGGTGATACATCACGTAGAGATGATCTCGAAGTCTTGTGAGTGCATATACAGTCTTGGTTGTATTGTGGTCTGGTGATACCTCATGTAGAGATGATCTCTATGTCTTGTGAGTACACATACAGTCTTGGTTGTATTGTGGTCTGGTGATACATCACGTAGAGATGATCTCGAAGTCTTGTGAGTGCACATACAGTCTTGGTTGTATTGTGGTCTGGTGATACCTCATGTAGAGATGATCTCCATGTCTTGTGAGTACACATACAGTCTTGGTTGTATTGTGGTCTGGTGATACATCACGTAGAGATGATCTCGAAGTCTTGTGAGTGCACATACAGTCTTGGTTGTATTGTGGTCTGGTGATACCTCATGTAGAGATAATCTCCATGTCTTGTGAGTGCACATACAGTCTTGGTTGGATTGTGGTCTGGTGATACCTCATGTAGAGATGATCTCAAAGTCTTGTGAGTGCACATACAGTCTTGGTTGGATTGTGGTCTGGTGATGCTCCCTATGATTTAGGTATTCATTAGTGTGGGCAAACATTTTCTCCTGGGACATACCAATTCACTGTGCAAACATTGGGCAATCATTTTCCCATGTGTTTATTCAGTTCAACCTTTCACTGCCTGGTCTGTAAAGATATGTCAACTTCTCTTACATTGGTATATCGTGCCAGTGTATAAGTAAGGTATATTTCAACTAGTTTTACATTGGTCTGTTTTATCCTTGAATAGATATGGTATGTCAACTTCTCTCACATTGGTCTACCTCATCAGTGCATAAATAGGGTATATGTCACCTAGACTTTCATTGGTCAGTTTTATTCTTAAATAGATATTTTATGTGTCAGCTTCTCTCACATTGGACTGTCTTAATCCTGTATAGATTTGGTGGTATATGTCAGCTTCTCTTTCATTGGTCTACCTTATCAGTGCATAAATAGGGTATATGTCACCTAGACTTTCATTGGTCAGTTTTATTCTTAAATAGATATTTTATGTGTCAGCTTCTCTCACATTGGACTGTCTTAATCCTGTATAGATTTGGTGGTATATATCAGCTTCTCTGTCATTGGTCTACCTTATCAGTGCATAATAGGGTATATGTCAACTAGACTTTCATTGGTCAGATTTGGTGGTATATGTCAGCTTCTCTTTCATTGGTCTGTCCGTACAAGTGTAACTTTGATATGTTCTAACTTCTGTCTTGTTAGTCAGTCTTGTCCATGTATAAATATTATGTTTGACATCTGATTTCCCACCAGTCATTTTTATTCATATGTAAGCAAGATGTTTATCAATCTCTGTCTCAGAATTCTAGTCTTTCTTCTTACATCTGGCGGTTACATACTAGCCTAGCACAAAAACTACTTGTATGGTAATTATTGGACAGCATGTACTCAGTCTATATACTTGACCAACCATCAGTAGATGGTATTGGAATGCTTATTTCTATGTAGTTTTGCAAGCCACCTTTTGTATTATTGGGTGATAAGGGTCATTTACATACACAGACAAGGTCAGCCTCTATCATTTGTTGATTAAAGAGTTCATGTGCATACACAAGCAACATGCCATTTCATTGGTTGATTAAATGGGTCATGTGCATACACAAAGCCACCCTCTGTTTCATTGGTTGATTAAATGGGTCATGTGCATACACAGAGCCACCCTCTGTTCCATTGGTTGATTAGATGGATAATAAACCACTGTTCAGTCACTGAATGAACAACTGCTGAAAAATCTAACCAGATGTTAATAGCCACTGCTTACACTTTTAAACGAAATAAAATATTTAACTGATGGTACTTTCTACTTCTATTGTTTTTGATATTTTACAGTGATCACTGTAGACAGACTGTCATCCTAGATCTGTCTGGTAATTCTGCCAGGTGAAAACATTTCAACAGGAACAACATTATCTGCAAGTTTTATACTGAAGCCTCAAACCTCCCCCCTTCCCCCACACCACATATGTTCTGCAAGTTTTATACTCAAGTCTCAATCACCCCCTTCCCCTTTAACCACATATGTTCTGCAAGTTTTATAACCACCCCCCCCCCCCCCGCCCCCAAAACACACACACACACACACAGCATATATTCTTAAATTCTGCAAGTTTTATGTTTTATACTGAAATCTCAATGTGTCCCCCACCCGACCCCTATGCACGCACATAGGAACATACACACTCTCTCTCTCACACACTCACACCAGACGTTTTGCAACTTTGTACTGAAGTCTTAATGTGTCTTTACAATATGTTTCAGTGGTATGTCTCACCCATTTGTCTCACTGTCTGCTGACCTTATAGAAAAAACATAATGAAGTCTCAGTGTGTCTCCCCCATTTGTCTCCCTGTCTGCTGACCTAAAAAAAAAAAATGAAGTCTCAGTGTGTCTCCCCCATTTGACTTGCTGTCTGCTGACCTAAAAAAAACCCAATGAAGTCTCAGTGTGTCTCCCCCATTTATCTCGCTGTCTGCTGACCTAAAAACAAAAAACAATGAAGTCTCAGTGTGTCTCCCCCCATTTGTCTCGCTGACTGCTGACCTAAAAACAAACAAAAAACATAATGAAGTCTCAGTGTGTCTCCCCCATTTGTCTCGCTGTCTGCTGACCTAAAAACAAAAAAACATAATGAAGTCTCAGTGTGTCTCTCCCATTTGTCTCGCTGTCTGCTGACCTAACAAAAAATGAAGTCTCCATGTTGTTCCCCTATTTGTCTCGCTGTCTGCTGACCTAAATAAAAAATGAAGTCTCAGTGTGTCTCCCCCATTTGTCTCGCTGTCTGCTGACCTATAAAAAAAAAAAAACATAATGAAGTCTCAGTGTGTCTCCCCCATTTGTCTCGCTGTCTGCTGACCTAAAAAAAAAATGAAGTCTTAGTGTGTATCCCCCATTTGTCTCGCTGTCTGCTGACCTAAAAAAAAAAAAAACATAATAAGTCTCAGTGTGTCTCTCCCATTTGTCTCAGCTTGTGATGATCTTAAAACTAAGGAAGTACAGGTTTCCTAGCTGACCAGGAAACTTGAAATTTACCATAGTATTGTGATCCCGACCTTGAGCCTTATTTTTCACCTTGGAAAAGACACACTGACCTTGAAAAGCCTGGAATTTTGACCGCGGCTATGAGATTGTTGTGCGATATGCAGCAGTTAGGCTTTGGGGGGGGGGGGGGGGGATTTGGCTAATTTCGGCTACTTTCGTTTACGGTCGTTTCAGGTATGAGGGCAGTTGATTACCGGCCATTTTCAACTGAAATGGATTGTTAAAGGCTAGGGAAGGGCGGGCTGTGTTGCAGCCCATGGATACAGGCAGACATTCCCCCAGTTTCTCTCCTGTTCTCTCACCCCCTCTCTCTCCTTCCCTCTTTCACTCTTCTACCTTTTGCTCCCTCCTTTCCCATCTCCTGCATTCTCTCTCTCTCTCCTCTGATCTTCATCTTCTTCTTTTTCTCTCTCTATCTTTCCTTTACTCTCTCATTTCCTGTCTTCCTTCCACCTTTCCAATTTTATTTCTTGTTTAAATATTTACTTACTGTGCTGCTCCATAACTCTTTTCCTAGTAACTGTCTAGTTCACAGGAAGTTGTATAATGGTTGGGGGAGGGGTGGGGGTGTTCTGTTGATTTCAGATTTGTCTTTTGTTGTGTTATTTCCCCCCCCCCCCTCCACAGTAATGACACCTGGAGGGAGTTGGACGCACCCTCTTCCTGCTACCTTCTTCCCTCTATATCTCATCTGATTTCTTTATTCTTTCTTTCTCTCCATGTCTCAGTCCCAACTTTCTTTTCTTAATCTTTATTCTCTCTCTCTCTCTCTCTCTCTCTCTCTCTCTCTCTCTCTCTCTCTCTCTCTCTCTCTCTCTCTCTCTCTCTTCTCATTTCTTCTGTTTCACCCTTACCATCTCAGTCTTCTACATCGCCTCCTCTCCCCTCTTCTTTCTGTAATTTAATATTCAGAAATAAAATGAAGTCCACTGGTGCCCTGAACTTTTTAAAAAATTTAAATCCTGCTCAATTTTCCAAAAGTTCTGAGTTGGGATCCCCGGGACTAACACCCCCCCCCCCCCCCCCCCCCCCCCACAAAAAAAATTACCTTGACTCCCAGGTCCACCAGCTTTCAGTGTCAGAAATGGAATTATTGTGGTCACACGCAGAACGGGCAAGCATGGGGTGGTAGGGTTTAGCACCATTGTTTATGGACTACTGCCACATTCACATTCTTAGATTTCTAAATTCTATATTTGGCGCTCAGTGTTCTTACCGCCACCCCACCCCACCCCCAAAACATGTCTTACCTCTCTTCTGTCACCCCTTCTCTTTTTTTTTATCTGTCACTCTTCTCCTTTGTCTCTCCATCCTTTCTTTCCTTACTATTTTGCTCTTCATCCTGTCTCATTTTCTCTAGAATTCCTTACCCTCTCCCCTCTCTCATTCCCTCTCCCCCCCCCCCCCCCCCCCCACCCCCCCTCCATTTTTGTGTGGTTCTTCTACATTTGTTGTGTTGCCCCATAACCGTCTTTTTCCTAGTGGTTGTGTCCAGAGTACACTTGAAATTGTGTTGTGGTTGGGAGAGTGGGTGGGGTTTCATCATGGGGCTGGTGGTTCTTTTCTTTGATGTGTTGTTGTATTTGTTAGTAATTCTGGCATATTTTTTACTCTTGTCTCACCTTCTGTCCCTCTCTCTCTTTATATGTGTTTGTCACTGCCTTCCTTCCCCATCTCTCTCCCCCTCTCTTGCTTTATGTCTGTTTGCCCCCTTCATCACTTCCTCTTTGTATACCTCCCTCCTATTCTCCTGTTCTGCCTTTTCTCCCCCCCCCCTCTCTCTCTCTCTCTTTCTTTCTTTGGTTCTCTCCCTTTGTTTGCATCTCTAAACTGTCCCTCTGTGTTTCTCTCATTTATGTCTACATCTCTTCCTGCTTGCATCTTCCTCTCTCCCTGCCCCTTCTCTCTCCCTCTGTCTCCCTTCCTCCAACTGTCATATTTTTCCTCCTTCCATATCTCTGTTTCTTTTCATTCTTCCTTTCCTTCATCTGCCCATCTCTGTATCTGCATTCCCTCTTACTGTGTCTCCCTCTGTCTTTCGCTCTACCTCCCCCACTTTCCCTCATTATCTCCATCCCTCCTTCTTGTTGTCATAATGTTTACTCCTTCCACAGTCTCTCTTTCCCTTCTTTCCTCTACCTTCATCTGTCAATCTTTACAGTCTCTCCCAATCTGTGTCAGCATGTGTCTTCTCCCTCTCTGTATGACTCTCTCCACCCCTTCCCCTTTCAGGTACCAGGTCCAGAACAGACAGGACTTCAGTTTGTGCCCCTCTACCACCAAGTCTACAAAAAAAAAATGTAATAACACTATATTAATGGCCAGGACGGATTGGAAAAAATAGCAGAAGGCATGGTACCAAGAAGAAAGGGCAGGGGCCGACCAACACGAAGACGGGCACAGGATATAGGTACTCCTTGAGTATGAAAGTACACGAGGCGGGAGAGCTGGCGAGAGACTGAGTTTCTTTCAGACAGACCGTGATAAGAGTGACGTTCTGCAAAGGACCTGCTACATGATGATGATGATATCTGTGCTATTATACCCACACGTGTGGCACAAATGAAGTACCTTGTGTGCTTGGTACACCCTTGAACAAGGCAAAAATCTTGTTTCACACCGAGACAACCTTGAAAAAAAAACTAAGGAGACCGTGAAAAGGACTGAAAATCCTTGAAATTGATTGGTAAATTTGGCTATTGAACCCTGGGAGCAGCAGATAGAGAGTTCAGGAGTTTATTGTTGTATAACCCCATGGGTTAATGTCCCTGTGGGTGTATATCTCTGTTGTTGTGTTCACTTATGGGTTAATGTCCCTGTGGGTGTGAATCTGTTGTTGTGTACACTTATGGGTTAATGTCCCTGTGGGTGTAAATCTCTTTTGTGTACACTTATGGGTTAATGTCCCTGTGGGTGTATATCTCTCTTGTGTACACTAATGGGTTAATGTCCCTGTGGGTGTATATCTGTTGTTGTGTACACTTATGGGTTAATGTCCCTGTGGGTGTATATTTGTTGTTGTGTACACTTATGGGTTAATGTCCCTGTGGGTGTATATGTTGTTGTGTACACTTATGGGTTAATGTCTCTGTGGGTGTATATCTCTGTTTTTGTGTACACTTATGGGTTAATGTCCCTGTGGGTGTATATCTCTGTTGTTGTGTTCACTTATGGGTTAATGTCCCTGTGGGTGTATATCTCTGTTGTTGTGTACACTTATGGGTTAATGTCCCTGTGGGTGTGAATCTGTTGTTGTGTACACTTATGGGTTAATGCCCCTGTGGGTGTGAATCTTTTTTGTGTGTACACTTATGGGTTAATGTCCCTGTGGGTGTATATGTTGTTGTGTACACTTATGGGTTAATGTTCCTGTGGGTGTATATCTCTGTTGTTGTGTACACTTATGGGTTAATGTCCCTGTGGGTGTATATCTCTGTTGTTGTGTACACTTATGGGTTAATGTCCCTGTGGGTGTGAATCTGTTGTTGTGTACACTTATGGGTTAATGCCCCTGTGGGCGTGAATCTTTTGTGTGTGTACACTCATGGGTTAAAGTCCCTGTGGGTGTATATTTCTGTTGTTATGTTCACTTATGGGTTAATGTTCTTGTGGGTGTATTTCTCTGTTGTTGTGTTCACTTATGGGTTAATGTCCCTGTGGGTCTATATCTCTGTTTTTGTGTTCACTTATGGGTTAATGTCCGTGTGGGTGTGTATCTCTGTTGTTGTGTTCACTTATGGGTTAATGTCTCTGTGGGTGTATATCTCTGTTGTTGTGTACACTTATGGGTTAATGTACCTGTGGGTTTGAATCTTTTTTGTGTGCACACTTATGGGTTAATGTTCCTGCGGATGCATGTTACCAAAAGTAATAACTCAAGTTAGTAACTTAAAACTAAAAATTATCTCCTGTATTTTTTTTTTCTGAAAACAAATTTCATGTGATTAAATTGATAATGAGCTAAAAAAAAAAAACACACAACACTTAATTTAATGTAATTTGTAATTATAGATTCACTATCAAGAAAACAAAATTAACAGAGATTTTGGTAGCGTTGATGATATGAATATTTACACAAATATAACACATACCAGGTGGGACATTTCTACAGAGATTTGGATCAGGGGGAAGTCATTGTTAACTCTGTAGACCTGCAGAAACGTGTCTAGCACAGTTGTCTGCCCACAAGTTCTCTCCACTCTTCTGGTGTCCCTGGACACAGAACATCTCAATCCATCAGGTGTTGCTTATAAATGAAGGTTGCTAGAGTAAATCCCCAGCTCTCTCCTGTCTTGGTTGTACACTCTGAGACTGCTGTTAATCCATTTCTTTGTGTTATCCTCCCACGTATATTGCTGTCTGCTTCTTGCTGTCTTATGTTCAACTTTTCGATTCTTCTTTATATGGTCCATGGCGTGCAGCTTTGGTAGTCATGTTTATCCACCACCTTCTGTCTCGTGCATTTTCAAACAGTTCTGACATAGTCGATTTTCCATGCCATGATGTCAAACTGTCCAGCACCTTCTCTCTCCCAGTCACCTTCTGCTCTTCTTCCCTCCAACTTTCCCACCATCACCGTGTACTCTAATTTTCTCCTTCTAACAAGAACCGAACACTGTAAATTGTCTCTTTTTGATGTGGGCGATCAGTTCTCTCATGTGTCCATTTCTTTTCAGACATCATTACTCTTTTCATCTGCCCAAGGTGTTCTCGACATTTGTCTCTAAAGACCAACATCTCCTCTGCTTCTACATAGATTTTGCACCTGTTGACCAACTGTCTATGATTCACTTCCGTATATTGGGATTGAATTCATATATAATGACAAAGAAAGATTGCATAGATCATTCATTTTGAAAAATGCTGCCTGTGCTTGAGCTTCTAATCCATTTTAATTTCTATAATAATCTTCCACCTGCTGTTATCAGGGTACCCAAGTACTTAAACACATCAACTTGCTTGAGGTTTGTCCCATTTACTTTGATGTTGCATTTCGGAGGGTCCGTTTTCTTTGTAATTACCATTACTTCTGTTTTTGTGCTGTTGAAACTAAGACGCTTGTTTTCACTTTCTGTTACATGTCCACCCTTTCTTGCAGCTGTGTTCCACTTTAGCTGATTAAAACTACACATTGCAGGTTTTTAACAATATGTCCACCAACGGACATTCCTAATTTACCATATTTTCAGCTTGGATTTGATCAAAGTGTTATAGATCTTTTAATGTGGCCGACACATTTCATGGGTCTGGATTTTACAGCCCATGATCACAAAGAAGAAGAAAGAAGATGTTCTTCTTTGTTTGGAATGTTACCTTTTTATCATTAATCGAATTGTTTCAAATCAACATAGAATACCAGTATCATATCATGTAAAACCAATCAGGAGAACCCCAGTTTTAGCACTGAGGTCATAGGTCATACTGTTTTTATATCTGTGGTCCTTCAGTACCATCATCATCCCGTGACACTGCGTGTCGTTGGCTCACCAGTTTCTGTTGACTGTCTCCACCTTTGGCAGTCATTTGTGATGGACTTCATTTTTGCATGCCTGAGGCCTGGCTAGTCAGTAAGGTTCTGACTGTGGTCCTCATGCCAGAGTAATCTCTCTCTCCCCCCCCCCCCCCCAACCTCGACATGGTCATTTTGCACATGACTTCCCCAAAAAAAAAAAATGACTTTGCATCCTGCTGCGATGTAGACGGCCTGACAATCAAACATGACCTACAAGACTATTCATAGATTTCTGGAAATTGAGTCCTAAAGCGGTTATTCTGCATAATGGAAAGTGATATCCATCCACTGCAGTCGGACATGCTGTCTATATGAGTGAAATAAATGACAACCGAAAACAAATGTTAGACTGTATTCAATACAGTAAGTATTGCTGACATCCCTGTTGTCACTTGTTTATCTGGTAGCCTTGTTGCTGGGTCTGCAGTTGGGAAAAATGATACCATAGAAACTGGACCACGTCCATGCAAGCTGACCATTGCTGGACACTGGTCAGGGATGACCCTGAGCAGCTACACAGACGTCAGGCCAAAACACGGGGGGGGGGGGGGGGGGGGGTAAAAGCCGTCTTATGCTGGTATGTATCATGAGTCCATCATAGTGCTCTGTACTTCTTATTTGTGACTTGCTAGTCTGCTCTTTCGGCTTGCAGTTTATCCTGTTTGCTGACGCTGGTACATTATTTTTAGATTTGCTGTTTATCCTGTTTGCTGACGCTGGTACATTATCTTTAGGCTTGCTGTTTATCCTGTTTGCTGACGCTGGTACATTATCTTTAGGCTTGCTGTTTATCCTGTTTGCTGACGCTGGTACATTATCTTTAGGCTTGCTGTTTATCCTGTTTGCTGACGCTGGTACATTATCTTTAGGCTTGCTGTTTATCCTGTTTGCTGACGCTGGTACATTATCTTTAGGCTTGCTGTTTATCCTGTTTGCTGACGCTGGTACATTATCTTTAGGCTTGCTGTTTATCCTGTTTGCTGACGCTGGTACATTATCTTTAGGCTTGCTGTTTATCCTGTTTGCTGACGCTGGTACATTATCTTTAGGCTTGCTGTTTATCCTGTTTGCTGACGCTGGTACATTATCTTTAGGCTTGCTGTTTATCCTGTTTGCTGACGCTGGTACATTATCTTTAGGCTTGCTGTTTATCCTGTTTGCTGACGCTGGTACATTATCTTTAGGCTTGCTGTTTATCCTGTTTGCTGACGCTGGTACATTATCTTTAGGCTTGCTGTTTATCCGTTTGCTGATGCTGGTACATTATCTTTAGGCTTGCTGTTTATCCTGTTTGCTGACGCTGGTACATTATCTTTAGGCTTGCTGTTTATCCTGTTCGCTGACGCTGGTACATTATCTTTAGGCTTGCTGTTTATCCTGTTTGCTGACGCTGGTACATTATCTTTAGGCTTGCTGTTTATCCTGTTTGCTGACGCTGGTACATTATCTTTAGATCGCTGTTTATCATGTTAATGCTGGTAGACTGTTTTTCGCTGTTTATCCTGTTAATGCTGGTAGAATTTTTTTTCCTGTTAATGCTGGTAGACTGTTTTTTTTTTTTTTTGCTGTTTATCATGTTGATACTTGAAAACTCGTGGTTTTTTTGGTTAACCTGCCCTGTTGGAAGCTGGGATAAAACACCAGCTTGACTGCTTGCCAGTCCACCCGGTGGCCAAAGGTTCACATCCCTATTGAAGCAGAAGTGTAACATTTGGCATCGGCTCCAAGGTGGACCCAACATTATTGAGTACTTGGTCATACCCTGGGAAGTAAAGGTAGCATGCTGGTGACCACAGGGTCCATCAAGAACCTTCTGGTACCTATAAATATTGGGGGATCATCAATTATTAAATAATTCCACGTGGGTTTAAGGGTCCTATTGTAGTAAAAACAATAATAGACCCCACCCTCCCCCCAACACGCATGTCGTAGGAATTGACTGAGAGCTTCCTTCCTCCTTCTTTTTCACGTTCACCAGCTGTAAACTCTGACGGAAAGTTCTGGTTGTTCGTCCATTTTTGGACCGCAGTCCTGTTCCAGAATCTGAGTTTTGCCTGTGCATCCGTTTGACAAATCTGACTAATTTGTATGCAGACTGCTGGTTCCTTGCCTCTCCGGCAGATGCACTCCGACTTCGAAGGAAAGAGCTTTCTTTGAAGTTAGAGTGCATCTGCCCAAGCCACAAGGAACAACTAACTGCACACATATAAGCCAGTAAAATAGATGTACATGCAAAACTCAAGCCCTGGCACAGAACCAAATCCTAAATAGATGAACAACTAGGACTTTCCACTGGAGTTTACGGCCGGTGAACGAAGTAGAAGAAGATATATTAAACACACTTCTGGTGGATGGGACTTTACTCTGTTGATACTGAGCTCTCTCTCTCTCTCCTTCTCTTACTGTTTTCTGTATTATCAAGTTACAAATAATATGCACAAACCTTGTCTACTGAGTCTGGCACAATCATGTACACATTGTAGGAGATGGCGCAGATAAAACACCAACAATAGATAACATCATCTGATTGGCTTAAAGGATTGTAAAGTCATGAAACTGGATGATGATGATTATATTTGTAAAAAAAAAGGAAACGCATCTGGTATATCATGTAGAAGTCATGACGATGGTTGTCCGTTGTTGGCAGACGGGGACCCTGTGTTGACAGGAAGTGACCCCATGTTGGCAGGAAGTGACCCTATGTTGGCAGGAAGTGTCCCTGTGTTGACAGGAAGTGACCCTGTGTTGACAGGAAGTGACCCTGTGTTGACAGGAAGTGACCCTGTGTTGGCAGGATGTGACCCTGTGTTGGCAGGAAGTGACCCTGTGTATTCAGAGAGTGGCCCTGTGGTCGCAGGAAGTGACTTCATGCTGACAGGACATGACAAAGGTCCAAATCTCTCCAATGGCCATATCTAAAATCACAAACAATGAATTATGCAAACAATACAAAAACTCTAATATAAAAATAATTCTAATAATTGTAATCTCAAAATAAACATGTGTTACATTATTAAATTATAGTACCGTCTTGTTGGTAGTTTTGCTTGTTTGTTTGCATTCACACTAATTGTCGTGGACTCACAATTAGACCTGGAAATACTAGATTAATTGCAAACAGCAATAACCATGCCAGTATGGAGAAATCGGAAGGAAAGATTGCCTGATGTAATATGGACAGATTCTCACTAGTCATTCACACAGGTAAACTTTTGGTCAAAATAACTAAAAGAAAATGATGTCAGTTGGTAGAAGAACAACTCTAAGATGCGTAGATGGTATATTTAGGTGTAGAGGAAACAAGGTCATATGTGCAGTGTTTACATCAAGACAGCTGACAGAAAGAGCAGTATAGTATCATAGGGCTTATAAGGTTGCATATTTAAAAGATGGAATAAAAGACGGAAACAGCTTTTGTTGAAGCACCTACAAATATGCTGTGGAATGGCCATAGAGAATACTTAACTAGCAAATACATTATCAGAGTTTGCATGAGCTTAAATACACCAAGCAAAGGTTACAATAGACCAGAAGCACAAAACACCAAGACTGAGCAAGTTTCCGGTTGCAAGTATGTATGTTTCCTTCATCCAACATTTTATAACACACACTGGCATTATATTCAAAACCACAAAATAAAATGCAAATAAAGAAGACGAGTGCACGGATATCAAGTTTTAGAAGCAGAAACAGGAGAAAGCTGCCGGCACCATCTCAACCAAGTCAGTATTAAGCATGCGAGATATAACTACACTGTAATCATTGAAGATAGAAATGTCCCATCAATAAAATAAAGTAACAGTGAAAGCAAATATAAGAACTGTTTATTGGTCAACATCTTGTTATCGGTGTGGAATGAGCGGAAAATCATAACAGGGATGAGATGCCATTGGAAGAGTTGGTCTGACTGACTTTCTACCCCACCGGGACATCACACAAGCGATAAACACCAGATGACAAAATGTGCCACCATGTGGGTGAGGATCACCGTGGAGAGGTCCCAGAAACCGCGTTCAGCCTTTAGGCCATATTTATGGCCAGGCTATATTGTGGCCCCTGGCAAGAGCCACAGTAGGGCTTCAAATAACGAAAAATGTCATCCTTAAAAGGACAAGAAGTATATATATATATATATATAGCTGGTCACTACCAAGAAGAAACATAGCTAACAGTTGAGATATTAGAAAAAAACGTTTTACAATTCTTTAAAGAACAAGCAACAGAATGGGTTCACCGCCTGTCAAAGATATGCTGTACCAGGCAATACAGAGAACAACAATCATGAAATATAATGAGCACAAGCAAGGGGAAGACCACTCAAACAATGGACCAATGGCATTAGGAACAACTTTAGATAAATAGAGACTAAAATATAAAGTGTATTAGTTAATGCAGTCAGAAAATGCTTTTATCGCCCCTTTATCTCTACAACTTTACACTTACTTAGTTAAAAGAAGGAAGAAAGGAAACGACTGCTCATATTAAGTTAGTCTTAAAGTGATACCTCATCTCTGGACTTCCAGAACGGACATGGCAACTTTGTCTATTCTCAGCATCGTCTCTGACAAGAGAACTGTCTCAGTGATATTGCGGTCAACTGTATTTGCGACAAACTTGTCTGTGACACCGTACTCCTACAATTCAGTGGCAGCTTTCGCCAGACAAGAAACTATACTAATGACACTTTCATGAGTCACCGTCTGCCATGTGACTGTCAGTTTCAGACATCATAGTGTCATTATACTAATGGTACATTCCTTGTGTCACTTTGCTTCAGTGTCTGCCATGTGGCTGTCAGTTTCAGTCATCACAGTGTCATTATACTAATGGCACATTCCTTGTGTCACTTTGCTTCAGTGTCTGCCATGTGGCTGTCAGTTTCAGTCATCACAGCGTCATTATACTAATGGCACATTCCTTGTGTCACTTTGCTTCAGTGTATGTCATGTGGCTGCCAGATGTTGACATTACAGTGGCATACAGAAATGACATACACTATTGTTGTACCCTGAGTAGCGGTTACTAACATCAACATGTCATATGTTCACTGACCCGAAGTGTCACTTTACTGATGATCAACCCGTATGGTATGGAGCCGTACGTGCGAGAGTCGATGCTGGCCAGTTTGTTGTCTCCTTCTAGCCACACCTGGCCTTTGTCCACCTGGAGATATGACATTAGATGAGTTAACCATCCCCGGGGGACATGAGCTAAGGGATATCACATGAGCTAAACATCACCAGGTGACATGTAAGGAATATCACATGAGATAAACATCACCAGGTGACATGTAAGGAATATCACATGAGATAAACATCACCAGGTGACATGTAAGGAATATCAAATGAGATAAACATTACCAGGTGACATGTAAGGGATATCACATGAGCTAAACATCAGGTGACATGTAAGGGATATCACATGAGCTAAACATCAGGTGACATGTTAAGGATATCACATGAGCTTAACATCAGGTGACATGTAAGGGATATAACATGAGTTAAACATCAAGTGACATGTAAGGGATATCACATGAGTTAAACATCAGGTGACATGCAAGGGATATCACATGAGCTAAACATCAGGTGACATGTAAGGGATATCACATGAGCTAAACATCAGGTGACATGTAAGGGATATAACAGGAGTTTAACATCAGGTGACATGTAAGGGATATCACATGAGTTAAACATCACCAGCTGTGTGATGTACAAAAGTTACAATAAACATACATAAAGTTGCATGATGTACAAAAGTTACAATAAACAGACATTAAGTACCAGCTGTGTGATGTATGCAGGTTACAATAAACAGACATTATGTATCAGCTGTGTGATTTATGCAGGTTACAATAAACAGACAACAAGTACAAGCTGTGTGATGTATGCAGGTTACAATAAACATACAACAAGTACAAGCTGTGTAATGTATGCAGGTAACAATAAACAGACATCTAGTACAAGCTGTGTGATGTGTGCAGGTTACAATAAACAGACATTAAGTACAAGCTGTGTGATGTATGCAGGTTACAATAAACAGACAACAAGTACAAGCTGTGTGATGTATGCAGGTTACAATAAACAGACAACAAGTACAAGCTGTGTGATGTATGCAGGTTACAATAAACAGACATTAAGTACAAGCTGTGTGATGTATGCAGGTTACAATAAACAGACAACAAGTACAAGCTGTGTGATGTATGCAGGTTACAATAAACCGACATTGTGTACCAGCTGTGTGATGTATGCAGGTTACAATAAATAGACATCATGTACAAGCTGTGTGATGCATGCAGGTTACAATAAACAGACAACAAGTACAAGCTGTGTGATGTACACAAGTTACAATAAACAGACAACAAGTACAAGCTGTGTGATGCTTGCAGGTTACGATACACAAGTAAAAGTTGTGTGATGCTTGCAGGTTACAATAAACAACAGACATCAAGTACAAGCTGTGTGATGCATGCAGGTTACAATAAA
The DNA here is from genome assembly GCA_905116865.2 of Candidula unifasciata. Lineage (NCBI taxonomy): Eukaryota > Metazoa > Mollusca > Gastropoda > Stylommatophora > Geomitridae > Candidula > Candidula unifasciata. Next base: position 439,893 of record CAJHNH020005668.1, read on the forward strand.
CAGACATCAAGTATAAGCTGTGTGATTTACACAGGTTACAATAAACACACATCATGTACAGGTTGTGTGATGCATGCAGGTTACAATAAACAGACAACAAGTAAAAGCTGTGTGATGCATGCAAGTTACAATAAACAGACATCATATACAAGCTGTGTGATGTATGCAGGTTACAATAAACAGACAACAAGTACAAGCTGTGTGATGCATGCAGGTTACAATAAACAGACAAGTACAACTACTACTTCAGCTACTCACAAATTCCTGAAAACCTGTCTCATCGTTAACCACGGTTTCTCCTTCCAGGGCAATCAGCCGCTTACAGATGACAGCCCTGGGGTTTTTGGGAGAGCGACAGAAGACAACATCACCCCTGCAAACAGCACACCGATTATAGCACTTCTAATGGTGGCTGCAACGTCACTTTCTAACAGCACTTCTAATGGTGGCTGCACCAGCACACAGATTATAGCAATTCTAATAATGGATGCAACAGCACTATCTAACAGCACACAGATTATAGCACTTCTAATGGTAGCTGCAACAGCACTATCTAACAGTACACAGATTATAGCACTTCTAATGGTAGCTGCAACAGCACTATCTAACAGCACACAGATGATAGCACTTCTAATGGTGGCTAAAACAGCACTATCTAACAGCACACAGATGATAGCACTTCTAATGGTGGCTGCAACAGCACTATCTAACAGCACACAGATGACAGCACTTCTAATGGTGGCTGCATCAGCACTATCTAACAGCACACAGATGACAGTACTTCTAATGGTGGCTGCAACAGCACTATCTAACAGCACACGGATGACAGTACTTCTAATGGTGGCTGCAACAGCACTCAGATGACAGCACTTCTAATGGTGTCTGTAACAGCACTATCTAACAGCACACAGATGACAACACTTCTAATGGTGGCTGCAACAGCACTAACTAACAGCACAGATGACAGCACTTCTAATAGTGGCTGCAACAGCACTAACAGCACACAGATTTAGCACTTCTAATGATGGCTGCAACAGCACAATCTAACAGCACACAGATGATAGCACTTCTAATGGTGGTTGCAACAGCACTATCTAACAGCACACAGATGATAGCACTTTTTATGGTGGCTGCAACAGCACTATCTAACAGCACACAGATGATAGCACTTCTAATGGTGGCTGCAACAGCACTATCTAACAGCACACAGATGATAGCACTTCTAATGGTGGCTGCAACAGCACTATCTAACAGCACACAGATGACAGCACTTCTAATGGTGGCTGCAACAGCCCTATCTAACAGCCCACAGATGACAGCACTTCTAATAGTGGCTGCAACAGCACTAACAGCACACAAATTTTGCACTTCTAATGGTGGCTGCAACAGCACTATCTAACAGCACACAGATGATAGCACTTCTAATGGTGGCTGCAACAGCACTATCTAACAGCACACAGATGATAGCACTTCTAATGGTGGCTGCAACAGCACTATCTAACAGCACACAGATGATAGCACTTCTAATGGTGGCTGCAACAGCACTGTCTAACAGCACACAGATGATAGCACTTCTAATGGTGGATGCAACAGCATTATCTAACAGCACACAGATGATAGCACTTCTAATGGTGACTGCAACAGCACTATCTAACAGCACACAGATTTAGCACTTCTAATGATGGCTGCAACAGCACAATCTAACAGCACACAGATGATAGCACTTCTAATGGTGGTTGCAACAGCACTATCTAACAGCACACAGATGATAGCACTTTTTATGGTGGCTGCAACAGCACTATCTAACAGCACACAGATGATAGCACTTCTAATGGTGGCTGCAACAGCACTATCTAACAGCACACAGATGATAGCACTTCTAATGGTGGCTGCAACAGCACCATCTAACAGCACACAGATGATAGCACTTCTAATGGTGGCTGTAACAGCACTATCTAACAGAACACAGATGACAGCACTTCTAATGGTGGCTGCAACAGCACTATCTAACAGCACACAGATTATAGCACTACTTCTGGTGTGTCTGGTGTGCGTCTCGTTTTTTGCTATGCCGATCTTAATTCCCAAGTCTGCCATTCTGGCGAGTGATGTGGATTCACTGCCCCCCCCCCCCCCCCAAAAAAAAAATCCTCTATCCTTTCCATTTCTCTGAGTGCATTAATAATATCAGCATGATCCATAGGCTGACCATCGGTAGTGATAGTGGATCCGGCCAGCCTATCAGCTCTTTCATTTCCATCGACGCCTGCGTATCCTGGAACAAAAATAAAGTTGACTCCACGCACAGTGGAGTTTTGTAATGATTCAAGCCATTGTCTTCGCACCGAACCTGTCTGAACCCCCCGGATCATACTCATTGAATCACTGAGTATACACACGAGGGTGTAGTTTTGTGTTTCGAGCCAGGCGAACTGCCATCACCTCCATCGTCATACTACTGGTTGGAAGGGACAGTTGGTAGTTATGCCAAAGCCGATATAGCTCTCATGGTGAGAAACAGAGCACCAGCACCACCATGGCCAGAGGAGACATATTGTATATAGGACTTGTTTGTGGAATGTTAAACAGAGTTTCACACAAGTTCACAGAGAAACAGCATTCCCTATTGGTAAACAGAGGCACGTTGTAAACGTTATTTCTGGTATTGCAGCTGAGCTTTTACTATGGCTAGATCATGTTTAGCATTCTTTGTCTTCGTAACTTATCAGTCTCTCCTTTTTTTTTAACACTGATTTTACCATTTCCAGGACTTAGGTGTGTCGCCATCACTTTATATGCCAAAGGTTGCACAAGGTCCCACAGTAAATTCAATGTCCAGGTTAATCTGTAGTTTGATTGTTATCATTGCCAGGATCCCTGTGTTTTGGAGACACTGCTGAAATTCCTCTTCACAGATCCCTGTGTTCTGGAGACAGTACTGAAATTCCTATTCACAGATCCCTGTGTTCTGGAGACAGTACTGAAATTCCTATTCACAGATCCCTGTGTTTTGGAAACAGTACTGAAATTACTCTACTCAAATCCCTGTGTTCTGGAGACAGTACTGAATGAAGTCCCTCTACTCAAATCCCTGTGTTCTGGAGACAGTACTGAATGAAGTCCCTCTACTCAAATCCCTGTGTTCTGGAGACAGTACTGAAGTCCCTCTACTCAAATCCCTGTGTTCTGGAGACAGTACTGAAGTCCCTCTACTCAAATCCCTGTGTTCTGGAGACAGTACTGAAGTCCCTCTACTCAAATCCCTGTGTTCTGGAGACAGTACTGAAATACCTCTACTCAAATCCCTGTGTTCTGGAGACAGTACTGAAGTCCCTCTACTCAAATCCCTGTGTTCTGGAGACAGTGCTGAAGTCCCTCTACTCAAATCCCTGTGTTCTGGAGACAGTACTGAAATACCTCTACTCAAATCCCTGTGTTCTGGAGACAGTACTGAAGTCCCTCTACTCAAATCCCTGTGTTCTGGAGACAGTACTGAAGTCCCTCTACTCAAATCCCTGTGTTCTGCAGACAGTACTGAATGAAGTCCCTCTACTCAAATTCCTGTGTTCTGCAGACAGTACTGAATGAAGTCCCTCTACTCAAATCCCTGTGTTCTGGAGACAGTACTGAATGAAGTCCCTCTACTCAAATTCCTGTGTTCTGCAGACAGTACTGAATGAAGTCCCTCTACTCAAATTCCTGTGTTCTGCAGACAGTACTGAATGAAGTCCCTCTACTCAAATCCCTGTGTTCTGCAGACAGTACCGAAATTCCTCTTAAGGTGTTTAGTCTGTGTTCAGGCTGTTTTCAGTATCACCGTTGCTATTTGTTTGGGATCCTTTCGGTATATGGTTCGATACATAAAAGATACAGTATAATCATTGAGTGACATTCTGTAGCCAACTGTGAAGGCCGCGCAGGAATGTGACCGTGTTGCCGTGGATGTATTTATTCGCAGAGCAGCAAAAGCAGCTCCCCAAACATCAGAATCTATTCAGCTAAGATCAGACAACGAGTAGCTCACTAAACATGAGAATCTATTCAGCTAAGATCAGACAATGAGTAGCTCACTAAACATGAGAATCTATTCAGCTAAGATCAGACAATGAGTAGCTCACTAAACATGAGAATCTATTCAGCTAAGATCAGACAATGAGTAGCTCACTAAACATGAGAATCTATTCAGCTAAGATCAGACAATGAGTAGCTCACTAAACATGAGAATCTATTCAGCTAAGATCAGACAATGAGTAGCTCACTAAACATCACAATCTATTCAGCTAAGATCAGACAATGAGTAGCTCCCCAAACATCAGAATCTATTCAGCTAAGATCAGACAATGAGGAGCTCACTAAACATGAGAATCTATTCAGCTAAGATCAGACAATGAGTAGCTCACTAAACATCATAATCTATTCTTAACATCCAACAGGCTAAACAATAGTTCTAACTAGCTGATAAATGATTTCTTTGACACAAACTCCCTGTTCACATTTTCAACAACAACAACAGATCAAAGAAGACGAAAAAACAATATAAGCTAAACTTACTTTTGTAACAGCCGATGATTGACATAAAATGGAGACAACAGAACCAAATCTCCATGCTGAATGGTTGGCCACATGGACACGTCCTCACACTATGTGACAAACAGAGAAGAAAAACACACCTTCTCTTTGTACTTTTATCACAGGAGAAAATTGACACCCAATGTCACAAAGAACAGACAAGCATACCTTCTCTTTATACTTTTATCACATGTCAGAAATCACACATAGTGTCAGAACAAACAAACGCGCATTCTTGTTGAATTGTTATCACTTGTCAAAACTCACACCAAGTGTCAAACGGAACAGACTCACATTCTCTTCGCAGTTTTATCCCGTATGGTAACTTAGTTGAATATGTTTTACAGGTCATCGTCACTCAAATCTACTATTTACTGCTGACTGGGTGGTTTTGCTGGGGCAAGTTTATGTTCAGTATATTGCCATTGCTTTCTGGACGGTACAGCGCTCATAAGTAAAGTGAAGGAAAATTTACTTGCCAGCAGCGAACTTGCCATTTGGTACCAAACACACATTTTTATACATGAATCAGAAGCCCATGGGTGCTTTGGTCAACACAACGCCAACCGCTTTGCCATTTCCTGGTACTCAGGCTAGACTGGGGGGGGGGGAACCACTCAGTGTAGACTGGGGGGACCACTCAGTGTAGACTGGGGGAAACCACTCAGTGTAGACTGGGGGGGGGGGGGGGAACCACGCAGTGTAGACTGGGGGGAACCACTCAGTGTAGACTGGGGGGACCACTCAGTGTAGACTGGGGGGAACCACTCAGTGTAGACTGGGGGGACCACTCAGTGTAGACTGGGGGGAACCACTCAGTGTAGACTGGGGGGACCACTCAGTGTAGACTGGGGGGAACCACTCAGTGTAGACTGGGGGGACCACTCAGTGTAGACTGGGGGAACCACTCAGTATAGGCTGGGGGGACCACTCAGTGTAGCTGGGGACCACTCAGTGTAGACTGGGGGGAGGGGGAACCACGCAGTGTAGACTGGGGGGAACCACTCAGTGTAGACTGGGGGGAACCACTCAGTGTAGACTGGGGGAACCACTCAATGTAGACTGGGGGGACCACTCAGTGTAGCTGGGGACCACTCAGTGTAGACTGGGGGGACAACGCAGTGAAGACTGGGGGGAACCACTCAGTGTAGACTGGGACCACTCAGTGTAGCTCGGGGGGTAACCACTCAATGTAGCCTTGGGGGACCAATCAGTGTAGACTGGGGGAGGGGCACTCAGTGTAGCCTGGGACCACTCAGTGTAGACTGGGGGACCACTTTGTGTAGACTGGGGGATCACTCAGTGTAGACTGGGACCACTCAGTGTAGATGGGGACCAGCTGACAGATGAGGTACTGTCAATACGTACTATTTTTAGAGTGGTGTAGACAGGGGGTTGTGAGCCTAAGAATCCTTAAAATTTTGGTTCTGTTCACATTTTCCGGCCCATTTACACATGTTCTGATCTTTTAGGGATACATTTTTAGACTCATCTACATCGGAGGGTTGTAACGTTGTCTTACCTCCAATGACATCAAAGCCGATGTCGCATGTTTTATACTACACGACGACACAGCTTTCAACAATCCTAGAACATCTAGAACTGGCTCTAAACCAAACCCACAGCCTGAGCCTATGTCACACGAGAGACTCCTTTTAAAGAAAGCAGTACAAGGTGACACCCTTCTGACCTAGATCAGACTGAGAAAGTTTATGGATGGGCCGGAAAACGTGAACATGTCCAAAATATTTGCTAGGAGGCTAAGAGGGCTCTCTAACCATGTATAGAAATTCAATTTTGAGTATATGTTGATACATTTGATACTTTTTCACATATATTATATTTATATGCAGTTCGACATATACTATGAATAATAATTATTTGATTGTTTGAATATACACTTCAACAAGGCTTAAAGTCACAGTGTTCCATCCAGCAGATAACAATGAGGGGCATAGCCTCTTGGGGCCCTTGTGTTTTATGATGTGATGTTTTCAACGGACTACCAGCAACTGTGTTGAGAAAGATCGAGTCAAACTGGATAACGCCTGGTGAAATCTTTCTCTTTGATCCTTTAGAAATCCTTATTTCAGGCGTCCAGCAGCCTTGTTTCGACTGTGGTACCAAGAAGCCGACCGTCCAGGAGGCAATGTCGAACTTCAAGACGTAAATTTGCCTAGAGAAACCACACAACAGCCAGGGGCTGCTGGGGTTAGTTCTGCAACGTCCTGTAAAGGATACGCAACTAACCTCAACTATCTCACCGTCTTGTGATAAATACAGTAAACATTGCATCATACCTTGCCAAGTGCACACACAAACTTGAGCACACAGTAGCCGGAGCTGATTCCAGACACGGTGTACACGATTGATTTGTGCAGCACTGAAAACGCTGAAGCCATACTTGGTGTATATGATGCTTCCCCTGAAATGACTAGCATCAGATGATGGATGCGATCAGTGTCTGTCCCTGGATGCCTGAAACAAGACATGAGACCAGCCAACATGACAATAACAGTTGTAAGAACTCAAATATATTTGTGTGACACGATCCATGAGAATTTGTTCTAACTACAACAATAAAAACTATGATACTTATCACCAAATTTCAAGTCAGAACAATTGTCACTAAAAATACCTCCCCCCCCCCTTTCCCGTAATTAGAAAGAAAATCAAGAAATGATGGCCACGCAAGAACTGAATCACAAAGTAATATTTCAAATGACTGATTTTGCAAAGGAAAAAAAAAAACCGAATCAGATTAAAACCATGACTATGGCTCCTTCAATTATCTGAACAGAACAGTCCATGTCAGAATAGCGCTAGACATTGTAGACTCGTCACACACTCATATAAATTAGGTATGAGCCAGAAAACTCTCTTTCAGTGTCTTCATGTTGAACAGACTTTTAAGAGCAAGCCCTACAAGACTGTCCTCTCCTGAAGTAACTGTGAAGCAACATGTGGCTACACCCAGTTGACCTGACAACTGTGAAGCAACATGTGGCCACACCCAGCTGACCTGACAACTGTGAAGCAACATGTGGCCCCACCCAGTTGACCTGACAACTGTGAAGCAACACGAGGCCACATCCAGTAGACCTGACAACTGTGAAGCAACACGTGGCCACACCCAGTAGACCTGACAACTGCTCAGCCAGCCACTTCAAACTACGGTAAATTTGTGTTTTTAAAGTTCAAATGAGACCTTGAAAAGACATCCCAGTTTATGGCCCACAGTGGATTATTCCATGACCAGAGATCGCTAAAGAAGAAGAACATAGGTGCCGGTTCAGTCACACCGAGCACCACCCCTTGGGTTGGCACTGGAGAAATGTTAATTTACAATAGAAGCGTCCTTTAGGGTCGCCGTGGCAAGGAGTGTCTAGCGTAATTAAAGTGTTAATTAAAATGATACAAAGGCGACACTGGAGAGAATTGCTGGTGGCAGTGATAGGGGTGATGTCAATCGTAGTCATCATAAGTAATAAGATAGAATATAATCTCTCTGGTGGACTCAGCCTAAACTGACTAGGAAATGTCCCGGGAAGAAAACACGGCGTCATAACGTTGACAACATCATCTATCCAATACCGACTGGTTGTAACAGTGATTGACATCTAAACCAGTGAAGAAACAATTTGTCGTTTTATTTTTGATATCTTCCCGTCTTTCTGTGGCATAGAGAAACATGATCCACAGTCTGTGGCGATGGCGAGAGGGACTAGCAAGACCCGCTCGCATTCAGAAAAGTCTCCCACAGTTAGAGAATTTATTTAATGTGCTTATTTCCAGATACTCAACTGGAAACCTAAGAGAAAACAAAGCACATTCCAGTGGGTACAAGAAACTGGCACTTCTCCTTCTTCTTCGCGGTCACCAGCTGTAAACTCTGGTGGAAAGTTCTGGATGTTCATCCAATTCTGGACTGCAGTTCTGTTCCAGAACCTGAGTATTGCGTGTGCATCCGTTATACAGATCTGACTCATTTGCATGCAGGCTGCTGTTTCCTTTTCACTCAGGCAGATGCACTCCGACTCTAAAGGAAGCCCCCAATTAGTCGACTCTTACGACATGCTTTTGGGTAGGCAGTGGGACTATTCTTGTTTTCCCTATAATAGGGCCCCGGACCCACACGGGTTCAGGCCTAGTTATTTTCTTATTTCTTCCCTTTAACAATCACTGCTTGTTACTCTGGCAGCTCCCCCATAACATCTCGTCTCTGCTGTTATGATGTTCCACTCATTAAATTTAATGTTAAGTTAAGAATCCACATCACAGCGCTCGGGACACTTCCACAAACGCTCCGTCCCAATCTTCAGCAGTAAGCGAAGAGTTCCAATTCCGATTGTACCAGTAACTGTCTGATTGTATATCCGGGTAGCCTTTCCCTTAAGTGTTGAGAGTCAGTGACAATCACGGCATGTATGTACAGCTGATTCTCAGTCCAGTGAAAGGCAGCAGTGACTGCCTCCACCTCCATTCTTTAACTAGACTTTGTGGTATCATATGCCAGGCTATGTTGCAGTAAACGACGTCCATTTGCCTTTGCTATGAACCCCTATGCACTTCGTCTGCCTCTCAACACAGAGCCATCTGTACTATAGTTAATCACATCACTTGGGCGAGAATTGTCATAGATCATTTGTTAAACTTCTGACTCTGCAGCACCAGCTGGCCAGTCACTGCACCCACGACCTGAAGTTCCACCAGTTAAATAACCGATTAATCATAGATATATTAGGGATCCATGATGTTAGTAAATTATACATAAATACTTTATGGGTTCTGTATCTATCGTTCTAGTTCGAGTACAGACGATGACAGCGCTTAAATCAAATCTTATAACCCAGAAGGGTGAACATGATATTTTTTGAAAAAAAAAAAAAAAACCTCCAACTACTACTACTATTACAACCACTACTACTACTATTACTACAACTACTACATTACAATCTAAGAAATTAAAGTAATAAACCAATCTTCTTCTTCACTTCTACCAGTTACCTCAGCGAGGTGTCGTGGGAGGTGCAAGGATCGTTTGTACGATTTTGTCAATGCTTTGTACAAGTTAGTGTTCATTTCTGTTAGGTTGCTCCTTGTGAGGTATTCCCCTTGCTTTGTGTTTATATTATATTTCTTCAGCGTGGCTCTTTGTGGCAGACCATGGCATTCTAGTCATGTGGCTAAAAAATAAATATTAGTCAATAATTCTTTAATGTTAGTTAACAAACAATTTAACTGACACCAACTGCCATAGTCAACTTGCCAAGAGATACCTTAAACTCTGGATCCTAAACACACTGAAAATCAATTATCGCAAACACAGCCATTTTCATATCTTTGGCAACAGCAGACATGGGAATGTTATAAAAAGTACTCCACTAAACTAAGATACGGCTCAAAATAAGCAGCCATTGGTATCTAGTATCTGTTAGTAGATGTAGAAAATAAGGGGTGGAGGTGAGCGGGATATTTAGCATAGGCTGCAGCGTAAAATAAGGATTTATGTTTTGGGAAAGCTTAACCAGATGTTTAAAAAAACAAAATACGTAGAATAGAGTATCATCATCATCAGGTGCCTTGCCGACTGGCGTGGGTGATGATGCCTCTCCACACTCTGCGATCTCCTGCAGCATGTATCAGTTCGTGTGGTGACACACTTCCATGCCATGCAACAAGACTGTCAAGAATCTTCTGTCGTTGTCTTCCTTTATCCCTCCTTCCACAGATCTTTCCAGTGGTCACAACATGTTCTATTTTCCCTCTTCTCATAACATGGCCTAAAAATGACTTCTTCTGATGTCTATGATAAGTTGTCTTCGGGCTCCTGCCCTTTTCAAAACCTCTTGGCTGCTTTTTTTATTTTGGCTGTCCAGTGTATTCTAAGCATTCTTTTTTAAAACCACATCTCTGAGGCCTCAAGAAATTGTTTGGCCTGCCTACCGATTGTCCGAGATTCACAGCCATATGTTAAAACTGGATGTATGTAGCAAGCAAGAATTCTTTTTCTAACTCTCAATGACAAGGATATATTGCACAAGATGTTCTTCATTTATAAAATGCAGTTTTTGCCTGTCCTATTTTGTTTCTTATCCCAGTTATGTATCTTCCATCTGATGTTATCCATGTGCCCAGATACTTAAATTTCTATACTTGTCCCAGAATAACAGAATAGAGTATATACTGTTAAACACAACATGAGTTACAAGTTAGGTTATCCTTAGGGCACTCAGATCAACCACAAAGGTGTTCAGGTTTCCTAATGAGAATCAGGGCAGTACCGCCACAGAAAACACTTTGGGGTTGGGCGTTCAAACCCCCGCCCCCCCCCCCCTATAGTTATTGAGGTTCAGGGAGGGGGTTGAGCCTCGTTCAATTGCGCAATAAATAATAATAACAACAACAACATGTCATGTTTGGTGCTAAACATGGGAACTCGACCCTCGCCTGTGGATGTAAATGTTGTCGTTTCGAATCTGAAGTGAGTCAGATCTTTTTTCAATAATGGCATTGACTTCCATGTAGACCCAGCCTTAAGTGGGTACCAGGTAAAGTCCTTGGAAGTAAAGGTGGACTGTGTGCTGTTGACTACCTACCCACAGAGTACCGATTGTTCTAGAAAAAAATAGATCTAGCAATATATGTCTAATATATGTTAAGCGTATTATTGAATGAATTATCAGTATGAAGACCAATAAATGAGCCATTAGAAAACAGAATAATAATAACAATAAAATACTCAGTCAAATATGTTGCTCTGGTAATTAAACTGTAGCATGGTCCACTAGCTCAGTTAGTTAAACCTGACTACGCGGTGACCGGGTGACGAACTCCTTGGGGTCCAGGTTCACGCCCTGGGGTAGGCAGGAAAGCCACATATCTCCCAGATTTACGTTATCTATCATGGAGCTTCTTGTGACCCAGACTTGAGTTAGAACATGGCCGGGCTCCAGCAGTTCATAAGACACGGCTAGAGGAAGAACGGATCACTTACGGGTACTACCCGTGTACCATGATGTTGATCCGTTATTGAAACCTCAAACGAGATGCACACCAGACACACCAGAAGACTTGTTAATCAACATAGAACTGGTACTATTAGCCATCGGACGTTGGGGTTTATATTGAGGGGAGGATCTGAGCACCTTAGGACATGTCCGGAGTGCAATGATGATAACCCAACTAACTGACTAATTGAAACCTCAAACGTCCAGATCCTATGCTTTCTGCCAACTGAATCGAAAAATTATCAATGGGTTCTTAGAAAGCATCTATAAAAGATGGAGAGCTCTGAAGAGAAACTGAAAAAAAAAAAAACTGTATAAAAAGAAGTGAAGGCCTTCACAAATTCAACAAAGAATGCTGATGCCAGACTTTGGCAGAGATCACGTGACGGGATGTTCCACGTGGAACCGTCTCTAGCAGACGTTTGAAAATGCCAAGCCACGCTAGCACCGTTGCCATTGGTTACCTCAAGTCACGTGTCCACCTACACGCCAGACTATTGGTGGAATCTGCGGCGTTCAAGAGGTCGAGGTCGAGGAGTTGGCAGTTTGTGGATCTGCTGGAGGCTATCATGTCGAATTTCTTGTAATCGTTGTTTCGTTGTAAACTGTGATCGATTGGTGGAGGATTATCGTTTGTCAAATTTTGTTGTTGCTTCAGTCACAAACGTTCGCTCTTTCCTGCCGCGTAAAGGTAAGGATAAGTTTATTGTATATCACCGCTAGGGACTTGTCGGAAGTCAAACTTTGGTGTGATGCGGCGGCTCTGTTTCAGCTGTTGTGTACTCAAGTTTAGTTTGTGAGTCTGACATTTAGGGATTTTTGTTTTCTTTCTGGCAGTACACTTCAGAACGTAGTGCTGGTACTTTTTATGCGTCCTGTTTTTCAGCACTGCTTTGATAGACACGTTATGTCTAGTACGCCGTGGCAAAAGGTACTTTTACTGTAATACTAGAGAAACTTTGTGGTGAGTATCGTTACAATTTGTAACACTTGCTGGCGAGTACAGGCCACACACCCCCCCCCCCCTCTGGAAAAAACCCTTTAGCTCTTCCGAATACTGAATACCGGTACCAAATTATTCACTGCGAAATATATATATATGTATGATACTGTGCATGTGTGATATTTGGGGGTGTGTGTGATTTCTTAACGCGGGCGGGTCTTGCTATAGTCACACTCGTCATCGCCATGGGCTGTGACGCTGTGAGTCCCATGCTTCCTCACAATATAACACTATCCTGTGCGTATGTGCGATGGGACAATAGGGTTATCTAAAGTGGGTGTGTATACACGTGTCTAAATACCGTATTCGTATTCATGGTCAAGTGTGAGTATATACACTGTTTATTTTTAATGTTTCATCGTTGAAGCCAGTACAATGGATGTACACACAAAACTCATGCCCATGCACAGTCAGTCCTGATGGATGAATAACCAGGACTTTTCCCTAGAGCTTTCATTCGGTGAACAAAGAAGAAGAAACGATGAATCCACTATTAGTTTAACAGGATATTGTTAATTAAATTACGGCTGCTGTTGATATAGATATAAGTATTAGAGAGTGAAGTGACAAAATCAGTAAGGACATTTGTTGAGCTACATGTGCCTGCAAAACATCCTGGCGTGCGTTTATTGAGGATGTGTGCTCACCCTGGGGATAGAGGACAGAAGAATGTTATTGACAGTTACCTTCTTTATAAGAAAACTTAAGGTCTACTTCAGAAAATATATCCAAAGCAAGTCATAAATGAGGGTAAATTTTGTTGCACATAAACTTTGGCAGTATTATATAGCACTATAACTTGGCACTTTTCAAAACAAAAGTATCTTCACAAAAAGAGAACTGAATACAAAAGTTAAGAGTACCAATAGTTTTGCAGCTGTGTTCTTAGAGGTTAAGTAGGATTGCACTAGGACAGTCTGGCAGCAAAGAAAATGTCATTTTACTGTTATGCATCTGACAGTGTGATCTTGTGTATGTTTTACATTACAGATCAGTCCCTTGACAAATCTTGACCTTTCATTTGTTCTAGAAATTTCTGCTTTGTTGCTTTCTTTATCTAACTCCATGATTCTGTTGACTGCATTGTTTTATTTGGTTAACTAAATGAAGGTAAACTGCCCACACAGAAATCTAGTTTTCAAGCATTAAAAGCCAGCCACCAGGAAGCTGTCGTGTAGTGTCTGTACTCTGGTCACTGGTAATAATTACAAGCGTCAACATTGTAAACATGAACTAGTGTTTAAGCATGTTTAAAGATAAGGGTCAGGTGCTTTTGTTTGTACTGAAAGAGATGCGAATACATCTTGACATTTGTTGTGTAGTCAACAACTGTGACACTTGACTAACAGAATTCTTTGTTGGGAGTGGATATTACTGCCCCAACTGCACAAAACACAAGCTCTGTGGCTGCAGTGACAGTCTCCAGGGGCTTTTTCTTAGTGGCAGTCGTTGAAGTGAACAACACCGTCCGAACCTGTAACCTTCAGGCCACCAGGCATGTTTCTTCACCACCAAACAATAGAGATCCCCTGCCGCTAGGAAGACATGTTAGTGCTGTTTGTGTGTTGTAAGGAACTTACTTGGAGATCCCCTGTTGCCAATGATTGTTTTCAAGTTGCGTTTAGTGTGGTTTTCTGGTGATTCTCAGGTGCAGCACCTATAACAACATGGTGAAGTTATGCATCTGTCTGTTGGGCATCTTCCTGCTTGCTGTCACCCATAGCAGTGCTATCCCCACCAGTGAGGAGAGGCAGCGAGTTTTTGATAAGGTACAGGAAACCTTTTGTATCACTGGATTTTGTTTAGTGACATATTGTGCATATTTACCATTATTCATGAATTATGGTGTTAATGGATTCATATTTAGTCAGACTAATGTTGGTAGATTATGTAATGGTAGTAATGTCGGTAGATTGTTTAGTGAGACAACTAGTCACATGGTGCAGTTGTTCTCTCGTTTCAAAATCAAAGTTCTCACCAGTCGGGTGAGTTTCATAGTCTTGTTGGTGGCTCTTGGTTTAATCTGCTAGGTGTGAGTCCAGGTGCTATATTTTAAAAAACACTTCACCCCCTTCCCGGATGATGAGGGCAGTAGATTAGCTTTGTCCAGAACACTCTTCAGACCAGCCTTCTCTTACTGTGACAGCCTCCTCATTTTAAGAGTGCCCCAGCCTCTATTGGTATGGGTAACCAGAGAGAGTGAATGAATAAATGAAACTGAATCTTCTTCTGCCTTCTAAACACCTGCCACCTCCCACTCCCAATAGGGCATAGGTCTTCAGCCAACTTAGGCCAAGTCATTCTATCCTTTGCTGTTGGTTCCATGCAGCTCTCCCGATATTTTAACTTCACTTTCTAGCTCCCTTCTGCGTGTTTTTTTTTTTATCTTTCTTTATTTCTATGCCCCTGTAGGTTCCATTGCAAAGATATTCCAGTTGTATTTTTATCAGGTTTACTTATGTTCTCTCCACCATCGTCTTTTCTTCAGTTCTTGGTCCACTGGAACTTGTTTAGTTCTCTCCCAAAGCTCTAAATTAGTGATTCTATCATACCATTTAATTCCGTCTGTTCTGCACAGGCACCAGTTAATGAATGTTTGTAGTTTATTAGTAATTGTTTTATTTGCTCTCCATGTTTTCGTTCCATACAACAGTACTGATTTGACATTAGAGTTTACAATTTTAAATTGAGAACTTCAAGTCCTCGGAGACAAACTCTGAAAATATGTGCAACTTTAATATTCTGCTTATGGAAAGAGTCTGTAGCAGCTGGTCGTGGCATTCACCAGAAACCACAATAATGAGAGTACCAGCAGAAGATTGAATAACCCAGTCCTTATATCTGTAGGAAGTGTGGCTAATTCACTGGACCGAATACTTCATGTCATGACTGTATGTATGTTCCTGAAATGCCAGTCATGACTAAATTGAGGATTAGATGGCTGCAGACTGTGGCCAAGTCTCCAGTCCGTGTATATCACCCTTGGGCCTCTAGAGAATCTGGGTCTTGACAAGTGCAGCGCTTCCTCTCTACTCCATTAAATGTGACCAGCCTTCCTAGAAGGGCTTGGTGGCAGTTAAAGTGGAGGAATCTTCTTGAAATGTTCAGTTCAACTTTTCCCGCTTCCCACTGACACATCATCATCATCATGTGCCCTGCCTGCTGGCGTAGGTGCTCATGCGTCTGATCACGATCCCTGGTTGGCTGGAACAGCTCTCTTGATGATCTCTCTCCATGCCATCGTTTTAGCCCATCCACCATCATCTCTCTTGGTCTGCCACTACCCCTTTTTTCACTGATCTTTTCGTTTGTTACGATGTTCTCCAATGTCTCTCTTCTCATTATGTGGCTAAAGAACAATGTTTGTCTCTTTCTTATTGGTGTATATAGAGATCTACTTTCATTAGCTTCTTTCAAGCAATCGTTGTTAGTTACTTTGGCCGTCCAAGGTATTCGTAACATTCGTCTCAGAAACCACATCTCTGTTGCTTTCAAATTCTTCTTAATTTGTTCAGTGACATTCCAAGATTTGCTGCCATACAGCAAAACACATTCTATGTAACATTTTAGCACCCTTTTTCTGACTTTAAATGAATGTGATTTATTGCATAAGATATTTTTCATTTTCTGAAAAGCAGCTTTTGCTTGACCTATTCTGCTTTTAATCTCTGTCATGCATTTTCCATCTGATGATATGATTGTTCCCAGATATTAAAAAATTATGGACTTTGTTAAGTCTTTTTCCCTTCAACAGAGATATCACAACGTGAAATTATCTTCTTCTTTGATATAACCATTACTTCCGTTTTCTTAATATTCAGTGAAAGTCCTTTCTTAGCAATCTCCATCCCCTCAATATCCAGCAGTTGTTGTAAATCAGTTGCATTTTCAGCTATCAAAACTGTATCGTCTGCATAACGTAAATTGTTTATATTGTATCCTCCAACTCTTACTCCTGCATTCTCTTTAATTTCCCCCAAAATTATTTCACTATATAGAGAGAAAAGGTCTGGGGATAAGACACATCCTTGTCTTACTCCTTGCTTTATCTGTTCAAGAGTACCCAATCTGTTTCCCACTTTAATTGCTGCAACTTTGTTCCAGTAAATGTTTTTAATTATTCTGAGATCTTTCCCGTCTACATTGATGTCTTCTAACATTTTTATCATCTCTTCATGTTTAACTTTGTCAAATGCTTTGGTATACCTTATAAAGCACAAATATAAGTCCTTTTGTTTGTCTATTGATCTTTCTATCGGTGTTCGTAATATATATATTGCATTACTTGTTCCTTATCTTCCATAAATCCATCCATACTGCTCTTCACTCATTTCCATTCTTATTTTTCTTTTTGTTCTTCTCATTATAATTCAAAGAGTAATTTGTGGACATGATTTATTAAGTTGATTGTACGAAATTCTTCACACTCAGTTGCTCCTGGTCTTTTGGGTAATGCAATTAAAAACAGATTTCATCAGATCACTTGGAATGTACCCAGTGTTATAAATAAATGTCATTCAACAGTTTAGTGAATATTTCTGCCACAAATCCCCCAGTACTTCTAATTCTTCTACCGAAATCTCATCTGGCCCAGTTGACTTTCCTTTCTTTATATGTTTAATAGCATCGCTAACTTCTTCCTTTGGTATAGACGGACCTTCTAAGTTTCTTTCTTCTGGTAATTCTGCTCTTTGTCTGTTATATAATTATCTTATGTATTAATTCCATCCAATTATTACATCATCTTCCTCCATCAAATCCCTTTTGCTTTTGATTTCAGACATCCTGTGTTTACTCATATTTTTCTTCCAGTTAGATCGTTAATTTGTTTATGTACACTGTTTGCATCTTTAACAGGACTGGGTTCAGTTGTATTGCATTGTTCATGAAGCCACTCTTCTTTTGCCTTCACACACTTATGCCTTATTTCTTTATTTATCTTGTCATATTCTTCTTTGTCATTCATACACTGCTTTCTGTCACCCATTAACTTTAAAATTTCTTTGTTCCTCCATTTCTGTTTAGCTATTTGTCTTCTTTTTGGTAAAATCTCCTGCTTGTGGTTACCGGGTGCAGTCTCGGGAAGTAGAGGCGTTCTATCTTTCCCAACTTTTGCATTAAAATCTCCCATTATTATTTTAATTTATTGTGATTTTTTTGTGGGCTATTGCCAGATTTAAATGTTTGTAAAATTTTTCTATTTCCTTTTCACTGCTAACTGATGTTTGGGCATACACTTGTATTATGTTTTTTTTTTATTGGTTTACCTTTGATTTTAACCATAATAACCTATCTGATATACGCCAGTAACCCACAATTGCTTTTTATCTAAAAGTATCCCCACCCCCTTTTTCATGTTTCTCACTTCCCGAGTATATTATTGTGTACTTATCTTTTCTGATCTTTCCGGCACCCTTCTATCTCCTTTCACTCATTCCTGGGATGTTTATCTTCATACTACTTTCCATTTTTTTAATAACATTTTCTGTCTTTCCTTATTCCACGTTGCTAGTTTGACACTTTTAATTTTCGTAACTTTTTTAAAATTGCCATCAGTAACCTGATGACGTTCTGGTGTCACCTGTGACTCGTGACTGTCCCTACCGGACAAGGCTGTCCTTAGACTTCCATTAACATCGCTCTTGTGATTCGGTCACTGTTTTCTCGTGAGATTTCTTGGGGAAATAATGTTGGGGTTTCCCGTTGCCTTCCACATCCACATGGGGTATTTTAACCGGCACCTTTGACAGTAATTTCCGACTGTCAGGACAAGTGGGTTTCCTTCTCTGCCCAGCTGCAACGTGATTCACTTATTTCTGTGGATACTTGGTCCCCATATCTACGTTAGCCACACCTTGGTGTTTCCCACCCTCCACCACTTGGAGGTGCTGTTTGGGATTTTCCCTTTCACCAAATTTGAGACCAGGATAGTATTTCTAGGTACCTTCTGACACAGTCAGTTAATTCAGTTGCAGAAGTTGTGTTGTTTTATATAGTAAGGTTAACGCTAGTGTATTATATGGTAATGTTGGTCGATTATTTAGTGATGCAAATGTTGTATTATGTAGTAAGGTTAACGTTGGTGTATTTATTTAGTAAGGTTAACGTTTGTGTATTTATATAGTTAGGTTAACGTTGGAGTATTATATAGTAAGATTTGGCAGATTATTAGTGATGCAAATGTTGTGCTGTATTATATAGTAAGGTTAATGTTGGTGTATAATATAGATATATTTTCAGATTATTTATTGATGCATATGTTGTGTTGCTTTTTAAATATAGTAAGGTTAACGTTGGTGTATTATATAGTAAGATTTGGTAGATTATTTATTGATGCAAATATTTTGTTATATTATAAAGTAAGATTTGATGGATTATCAAGTGATGCAAATGTTGTGTTGTATTATATAGTAAGATTTGATGGATTATCAAGTGATGCAAATGTTTTTTTTTTTGTATTATAAAGTAAGATTTGATGGATTATCAAGTGATGCAAATGTTGTGTTGTATTATATAGTAAGATTTGATGGATTATCAAGTGATGCAAATGTTTTTTTTTTGTATTATAAAGTAAGATTTGATGGATTATCAAGTGATGCAAATGTTGTGTTGTATTATATAGTAAGATTTGATGGATTATCAAGTGATGGAAATGTTTTGTTGTATTATATAGTAAGATTTGACGGATTATCAAGTGATGCAAATGGTCGTGGATTATCTAGAGAAGCTAATATTATACAGATTTTTATGGAATAGGTATGTAGTAAGAATATTGATGTGTCCACAAAGTGAATTAGTCTTGGCAAATAAATCTGTTTACATTATTCTTCACGAATGTTGCATGCATCAGGTTTTGAACAGTTGTAATCATATCTCTTGACTGCTGTGGCAACTTGAGTAGGGAATCAAGATTAAAACAGCCAGAAAATTTATGGATTAAACACATCTGACCTGACTTCCCCTTTGGTTTTAATGATTTTATTTTATTCAAGAACTGACATCACATCATTTGGGGCATTCCCATAAGCGCTCCCACCCCATCTTCAGCAGCCAGTGAAGAGTTCTGATACTAATGGTGCCAGTAACATTCTGATTACACATTACACGTCTGTCTTGTCTTTTTTCTGAGACTTGAGCATCTGCCAGAACTTCTCGTCACTCCCTCCTGCATTAGTCTCACCAGACTGGTGATCCATCTGCTCCTTCGAACTGTGCACTCTCTCCCACAGGGCACTAACCATGTCTGATAATGCATCAGTATTCCACCAAGCTGTGCAGAGCCAGCCAGCCTGTCCACCTGTTAATTTCCCAACACACCGGCGTTCTCTGATTTAAAAAAAATCCAGACAATACTCCTCACCCATGTCCTCCGCAGCGAAGCATGCCACTCTTCACGAAGCATGCCTGTCCTGATTTTCCTCAGCATGCTTTCTGAGCCATGTTGAAAATGAATGCACATGGTATTATTTTGCTAGAGAGGCAGAAGGAAATAGATAACCGCCACAGAGCTGATATTTTCATAGAACAGTAGGGGAAAACGTAAGTTGTCACATTCTTGTATTAAGAGAGATGTAAAATAAACAATTTGTTTGCTGACCTCTGCAGCCTCTCAGCGACGAGGATCATGACAACGGAGAGCACAACCCAGATTATGATCACGAAGCTTTCCTTGGTGAAGAACAAGCCAAGAAGTTTGACCAGCTGACACCAGAGGAGAGCAAGTCTAGATTGGCGTATGTGTGTTTGATCTTGTATTGCTGTTAAATATGCTTTGCTGGCCATTTGTGGAAGTCACACAAAATGCAGGCTGTATATGTGACCAAAGGGAAACATGTCACATTAAGGTGCCGGCAAGTGACTCCATCATATGGCATTATGCCAGCAAGCGACATTCTTCACATGGCATTAATGTGCCGACAGGACTTCCATCAAACGGCATTAATGTGCTGGCAGGACTTCCATCAAATGGTCAAAATGTGCCAGCAGGACTTCCATCAAATGGCCACAATGTGCCAGCAGGACTTCCATCAAATGGCAATAATGTGCCGGCAGGACTTCCATCAAATGGCATTAATGTGCCGGCAGGACTTCCATCAAATGGCATTAATGTGCCGGCAGGACTTCCATCGAATGGCATTAATATACTGGCATACGACTTTCATCAAATGTCATTAATATACTGGCTTATGTCTTCCATATAGCATTAATATACTGGCATATGACTTCCATCAAATGGCATTAATATGCTGCCAAGTGACTTCCATCAAATGGCATTAATATGCTGCCAAGTGACTTCCATCAAATGGCATTAATATGCTGCCAAGTGACTTCCATCAAATGGCATTAATATGCTTTATAACACTTGTTGAAGCTGTTACGCTGAAAAGCACAAAACAGCACTTCTGGTTTGTGCCACAGCCCCTAAGAATCACTTTCCTGACTTGCTATAGAGGCTGTGTAGGAGGAGCTAGGTTAACAGCAGTGCTTGTTTTTTCCTTTGGCAACTGTTTAGAATGTCAGTAGCGAGCATACTAGCTGATCATAGCATTTAGGTAGGGTTTAGAATGTCAGAGAAGATGGAAATGGCTTGGCCACATTATGAGAATGACTTCTGATATACCTGCCAAAACAGCTCTCACATGGACATCAGAGGGAAAGAGAAAACAGGGGCGCCCAAAAACAACATGGAGACGAACGATGGAAAGTGACCTGAGTGCGGCATCTCTGACATGGAAAACTGCACTGAAGATTGCACAGGACAGGAAAGCATGGAAGTCCTCTCTGAAGCCTCATGTGCCACTAGGCATAACGAGAACTGATGATGATGATTAGAATGTCAGTAGCCAGCATAGTTGCTGAACATAACATTAAGGTAGGGTTTCCTTGCCAAAGTAGCTTTATTAGTAGAAATTAGGACATCAGAATTTCCTATGAGTTACAGTGGTAACTGGAGGCCAGGTCTTGGGGTCACTAAACATGTTTTAAAGCTCAGAGAAATGTAACTCAAATCAATTCTCTGCCCCATCCATATTTATTTATTTCTCCCATTTTAGTTTATGCAGTTAAATATTGTTTGGGTTCATAAGTGGAATTGTTTCGATTTTTATTTGTGAATAATTAGTAAAAAAAAATAAAATAAATTGGGGGGGGGGGGGATATTTCCCATTGGAAAACATGAAATTCCGTTCGTTGGGTGATGTAGTCAACATCATGCTGGCTGCTTTTACTTTCCAGGACTTTGGATGGTACCATTTAAGGTGGGTTGACTTGGGAGCCAAGGTCATTTTTGAAAAATAAATTCCGACTTGATGCAGATTTAAATCTTTACAGATTACAAGCCCCTTAAAAAACATTCCAGTTGTCTGAGATTGTTGTGTCTGTATTAATCCCTTAGTGCACTTATTACAAAAACAAACTATGAATTATTGATGAGGCAAATTTTTTTGCATTTCACATGCTTATAATGCATTTTTTATTGTTGATATTTAAGATCAACCAGATAAGACAATTATAAATGAAACAGTGCCTGAAAAGCAGAGTGCTAGAATTAGTTTGCAAATTTTCTTATAGAATTTCTTGCAAATGACTAATGTCACCTAGTGGTCACTGGCCTGTCACATTTGTTATTCTTGTTGTTTTTATAAGTGTGTAATTTCCATATTTTAACATAAGCAATCTATTACCCACAGAATTATTGTGGACAAAATTGACCGTGACGGAGATGGTGAGGTCACACAACAGGAACTGCAGGGCTGGATACAGTATGTGCAGCGCAGGTACATCGTCTCCGACACTGAACGCACCTGGCAGGATCATGATGTTGACAGTGATGGGACGCTCACCTGGGAGAAATATCAGAAACGAACATTTGGCTACAGCGATGGTAACTTTTGTTTTAGCAATGCCACTCTTTGTTGTGATTCTTCTGATACTAGCTGCTGTGTGGTGCTGGTAATTGTGTGTGTCCTCGGCTTTCTATCTCAAGTGCTGCCAGTCATTTCTGATACTAGCTACTGTGTGGTGCTAGTAATTGTGTTTGTCCTCGGCTTTCTATCTCAAGTGCTGCCAGTCATTTCTGATACTAGCTATTGTGTGATGC
Source organism: Candidula unifasciata (assembly GCA_905116865.2). Classification (NCBI taxonomy): domain Eukaryota; kingdom Metazoa; phylum Mollusca; class Gastropoda; order Stylommatophora; family Geomitridae; genus Candidula; species Candidula unifasciata. Next base: position 462,574 of record CAJHNH020005668.1, read on the forward strand.
TGTTAATTGTGTTTGTTGTTGGCTTTCTGTCTCAAGTGCTGCCAGTCATTTCTGATACTGATGCTCTTCCATGTCATAATACTGCACTGACCATGCAGCCTTTCTCTTGGTTTCTTCTGTCATTCTTCTCCTCCAAATTCTTTTTGGTGTCAGTGAATATATATCATGAAACTGTTGGCACTACACTTGCACAACAAACCTGGTGTATGTTTGTGTTACTGCATCCTAGAGCTTGATATAATGGTAGTGGCAGTAAGTACTGGATCAGACCTACATGATAAGGTCATCAGCATCAAACAACAATGTTCCCAGTACAAGTTCCAAGACCCATTTTGGGAGGGAAAGGAATGGATCCACTGCTGCTTGTCAGAAGTGTTTGAAAAAAAATGATTGCAAATCTCTATGTTGTATGTGTGGAGCAGCCTCCACCAGGAATTTGTATGTTTATGGTATTGAAATGTCTCCATTGTTGTATGTGCGGACTTGACATGTTTCTGTACAATGATGGGTGTGGGAATCTTCTTAATTTGGTCTGTTGTTTGTGTGTGCATCCAAGAATGTGTTTAAATAACCATACAAATGCTTTTGATAATTGTCTGTTATCAGAACCTGTAGAAGGCTCTCCCACCTTTGGCTACAAGAAAATGATTGACAGAGACAGGAGAAGGTGGGAATATGCAGATGAAGACAAGGATGGAAAACTGACCAAGGAAGAATTTACGACATTCCTTCACCCAGAAGAAACCGAGCGCATGAGGTTCATCATTGTGGAGGTATTGTTTCTGTTTATACGTAGAACATTGTGAAGAGTGTCATTGGCAGAGTAATAGAACACTGAAGGGTGTCATTGGCAGAGTAGTAGAACACTGTGAAGGGTGTTATAAGCAGAGCATTAGAACACTGAAGAGTGTCATTGGCAGAGTAGTAGAACACTGAAGGGTGTCATTGGCAGAGTAATAGAACACTGAAGGGTGTCATTGGCAGAGTAATAGAACACTGTGAAGGGTGTCATTGGCAGAGTAGTAGAACACTGAAGGGTGTCATTGGCAGAGTAGTAGAACACTGTGAATGGTGTTATAAGCAGAGCAATAGAACACTGAAGGGTGTCATTGGCAGAGTAGTAGAACACTGTGAAGGGTGTCATTGGCAGAGTAATAGAACACTGAAGGGTGTCATTGGCAGAGTAGTAGAACACTGTGAAGGGTGTCATTGGCAGAGTAGTAGAACATTGTGAAGGGTGTCATTGGCAGAGTAATAGAACACTGAAGGGTGTCATTGGCAGAGTAATAGAACACTGAAGGGTGTCATTGGCAGAGTAATAGAACACTGAAGGGTGTCATTGGCAGAGTAGTAGAACACTGTGAAGGGTGTCATTGGCAGAGTAGTAGAACATTGTGAAGGGTGTCATTGGCAGAGTAATAGAACACTGAAGGGTGTCATTGGCAGAGTAATAGAACACTGTGAAGGGTGTCATTGGCAGAGTAGTAGAACACTGAAGGGTGTCATTGGCAGAGTAGTAGAACACTGTGAATGGTGTTATAAGCAGAGCAATAGAACACTGAAGGGTGTCATTGGCAGAGTAGTAGAACACTGTGAAGGGTGTCATTGGCAGAGTAATAGAACACTGAAGGGTGTCATTGGCAGAGTAGTAGAACACTGTGAAGGGTGTCATTGGCAGAGTAGTAGAACACTGAAGGGTGTCATTGGCAGAGTAGTAGAACACTGTGAAGGGTGTCATTGGCAGAGTAATAGAACACTGAAGGGTGTCATTGGCAGAGTAGTAGAACACTGTGAAGGGTGTTATAAGCAGAGCAATAGAACACTGAAGGGTGTCATTGGCAGAGCAATAGAACACTGAAGGGTGTCATTGGCAGAGTAATAGAACATTGTGAAGAGTGTCATTGGCAGAGTAGTAGAACACTGTGAAGGGTGTTATAAGCAGAGCAATAGAACACTGAAGGGTGTCATTGGCAGAGTAATAGAACATTGTGAAGGGTGTCATTGGCAGAGTAGTAGAACACTGAAGGGTGTCATTGGCAGAGTAGTAGAACACTGAAGGGTGTCATTGGCAGAGTAGTAGAACACTGTGAAGGGTGTCATTGGCAGAGTAGTAGAACACTGTGAAGGGTGTTATAAGCAGAGCAATAGAACACTGAAGGGTGTCATTGGCAGAGTAGTAGAACACTGTGAAGGGTGTTATAAGCAGAGCAATAGAACACTGAAGGGTGTCATTGGCAGAGTAGTAGAACACTGTGAAGGGTGTCATTGGCAGAGTAGTAGAACACTGAAGGGTGTTATATAAGCAGAGCATTAGAACACTGAAGGGTATTATAAGCAGAGCAATAGAACACTGTGAAGGGTGTTATAAGCAGAGCAATAGAACACTGAAGGGTGTCATTGGCAGAGTAATAGAACACTGAAGGGTGTCATTGGCAGAGTAGTAGAACACTGAAGGGTGTCATTGGCAGAGTAGTAGAACACTGTGAAGGGTGTCATTGGCAGAGTAGTAGAACACTGTGAAGGGTGTTATAAGCAGAGCAATAGAACACTGAAGGGTGTCATTGGCAGAGTAGTAGAACACTGTGAAGGGTGTTATAAGCAGAGCAATAGAACACTGAAGGGTGTCATTGGCAGAGTAGTAGAACATTGTGCAGGGTGTCATTGGCAGAGTAGTAGAACATTGTGAAGGGTGTCATTGGCAGAGTAGTAGAACACTGTGAAGGGTGTCATTGGCAGAGTAGTAGAACACTGAAGGGTGTTATATAAGCAGAGCATTAGAACACTGAAGGGTGTTATAAGCAGAGCAATAGAACACTGTGAAGGGTGTTATAAGCAGAGCAATAGAACACTGAAGGGTGTCATTGGCAGAGTAATAGAACACTGAAGGGTGTCATTGGCAGAGTAGTAGAACACTGAAGGGTGTCATTGGCAGAGTAGTAGAACACTGTGAAGGGTGTTATAAGCAGAGCAATAGAACACTGAAGGGTGTCATTGGCAGAGTAATAAAACACTGAAGAGTGTCATTAGCAGAGTAATAGAACTCTGGGAAAAGGTGTCATTAGCAGAGTAATAGAACACTGGGAAAAGGTGTCATTAGCAGAGTAATAGAACATTGTAAAGTGTATCATTAGCAGAGCAATAGAAAATTGTGAAGCATGTCATTAACAGAGAAATAGAACATTGTAAAGAGTGTCATAGCAAAGTAATAGAACATTGTGAAGAGTATCATTAGCAGAGTAATAGAACACTCTGAAGGGTGTCATTAGCAGAGTAATAGAACATTGTAAAGAGTGTCATTAGCAGAGTAATAGAACATTGTGAAGTGTGTCATTAGCAGAGTAATAGAACATTGTGAAGTGTGTCATTAGCAGAGTAATAGAACATGGTAAAGAGTATAATTAGCAGAGTAATAGAACATTGTGAAGTGTATCATTAGCAGAGTAATAGAACATTGTGAAGTGTATCATTAGCAGAGTAATAGAACATTGTGAAGCATGTCATTAACAGAGTAATAGAACATTGTAAAGTGTATCATTAGCAGAGTAATAGAACATTGTGAAGTGTATCATTAGCACAGTAATAGAACATTGTTTAGCATGTCATTAACAGAGTAATAGAACATTGTGCAGTGTTATTCGTCTACTAGTGAATTGGTATTAGATGATTTTTGTGCAAAGTTTCTGGCTGGTTTGATGCATTCTTCTTCTTCTTCTTTGCGTTGGGTTTCGTATGCTCAGATCAGACCATCAGGTGGGTTGCCTCTATGAATTCACATGTCAGCTGCAGGTTCTTCATGGCTCCCCATAGCTTGCTGTGCACTTTTTGCTCTTGAGGCCAGATTTCTCTTCATTGTTGTAAGTGTAGTGGGCAGACCTACAGAATGTGCTCGAATGTTTGTGGTCTTGTCTGACAGGCAAACTGAGGGGACTGTATATTCCTTATTTTATGCTTATGATAGTTGAACTTGCAGTGTCCTGTTCTTACATGGAAAATTGTATTTTGTTTTCTGCTGAGTCTGTTGGGGTCTTGTGGATGTTTATTGTTGGTTTGTTCTCTCCACAATTCCTTGTATTTTCTTTTGATAAGTGATTTGATTTCCAGTAATAGCAGTGAATAGGTCTTATTTCTCCTTTGTTCCATTCTTAGCAAGTATGCTCTGCTATAAAGTTTGTTGAGAGTTTCCCGGAGGCACATGACTTTTTCACTGGAGTTCCATCTTGATTCCTAACAACGTATGAACATGCCATTCTGGTTTTTCCTGCCCCTTCCAGTTATCCATCAGTGTACAATTAAACCATTTGGATTTTGGATGTTTGCTTTCAATATTATGTCACTTTCTTCAGTCTTTCTGTCTATGCCTCAGATTGTTGTTATGTGATTGTATAATTGGGTTAAAGGCTTATGTTGTAGGCCTGGATCATTTCCCGCCGTTGTTGGGTTTTTAGAGAGGGAGGATGTCACTGTTTTCAATACAGAAGAGATTTAATAGATGGTGGAAACTTTGTCTTTTTCAGTCAGTTGTTTAGGGGGATGAGTGGTCTCGAGGCATAGCGTTTACCTCGAGTGCTGAAAGTCCTGAGTTCAGGCACCTGTCAAGGCTGTGATTTTTTTCACATGGACTTATAGTAAATTTCCCCTGGTCTCTGGGTAGTAAGGTCGGACGCCCATGTGTAAAAAATAATCCCTTGGCCGTTTTTTAAAAGAAAAGTAGCCTATCGCCGCTGCCTGGCCAAAATTTAGAGTTAAAAGTCTACCCAAAGTGTTTCAGGATCCTCGCTGGTGCTGTGGAGTTTGTGCACTGAGGGTTACTACCCCTGTGTCATGATATTGGTCTGATGTATAAACCAAACCAGTCGGTTGTTTGTTAAGCTGTTTGCTATTCTGTGCATGGGGTTGTTGTTCATCCGTTAAAATTCTTCTGCTAGTATAAGCACCTTCTCTTCCCTATGGTGGCTTTAGCTCTGGAGGCCAGAAGTTGCCTTCAGCTCATGGATTGGTATACTTCTCATGTCTCCATTGATGATTCTGAGACCGATGTTCTGTATTTTGTCCAGTTTGTTTAGATGTAATTTTGCTGCAGTGGAGTATGCTCCCATGCCATACTCAAGGTTTGGTCATATGTATCCTGTGTATACTTGTCACACAGTGTTAGCATCTGCACCCTGGTTTGTCCTGGTACGTTTCTTCATAAGTCTGAGCCAGAGGGTGGCTTTCTTTTTGACGTCTTCAGTCCTGGATTGCTAACTGACATCAGCTGTCAGATACTAACTGGATTGCTAGCAACTGACATGACAATATCCCTTAGTCTGTTCCTCAACTTAAGTTGACATTTGCACCCTGCAGACTGTTTAAAAAAAAAGGGGGACCTCACCACCTAGGTGGAGCCAACCTAAAGTAGGTACCGTATCCTGGGAATTAAAGGCAGCAGGTGCGATTTGGACCTCATCAGCCATCAAGTGTTGATTGTTCTATAACAAGATAAGTCTAACATTACATGCCTGAGCCACCAGCTGCAGGACCAGGTAGTTTACTGCGAGTTTTGTTGTTAAACCCATGGACAGCAGAGCAGTGAAACACCCAGTGACTTCTGGAGATCATACCCAGACCACTGTCTCGGCAGACAAGTGTGTGGCGGTTTCCACAACAGTCTCATGTCTAACAATGTAGGAAGGGAAGCTAGAATACTTTATTGTCACAAATGATCATGTTTTTATCCACGTTGTTGTCTCGGTAGACAAGTGTGTGGCAGTTTCCACAACAGTCACATGTCTAACCCTGTAGGGAGGGAAGCTAGAATACTTTATTGCCACAAATGATCATGTTTCTATTCATGTTGTTGCACAGGAGACTGTGGAGGATATAGATAAAGATGGAGATGGTTTCATTAGCTTGGAGGAATACATCAGTAAGGCTGTTTGACATTTCTTTGTGTGTCCTTATCTATCCTTGTTGTTGTTGCTGCTTCTGTAGACAGACTAGGGGAGATGTTGGGGAGATGGAGGCCCAGGATTGACAGATAAAGGGGAAATGTTGGGGAGCTTGATGCCCAAGACTGACAGACAAGGGGGGGGGGGGGGTGGATGTTGGGGAGCTTGATGCCCAAGACTGACATACAAGGGGAGATGTTGGGGAGCTTGATGCTCAAGACTGACAGACAAGGGGAGATGTTGGGGAGCTTGATGCCCAAGACTGACAGACAAGGGGAGATGTTGGGGAGCTTGATGCTTATGACTGACAGGCAAGGGGAGATGGGGAGCTGGAGGCCCAAGACTGACAGACAAGGGGGGTGGGGTGGATATTGGGGAGGTGGAGGACTGACAGACAAGGGGAGATGTTGGGGAGTTGGAGGCCCAGAGCTGACAGACAAGGAAAGATGTTGGGGAGCTGGAGGCCCAGGACTGACAGACAGGGGGGGGGGGGGATGTTGGAGAGGTGGAGGCCCAGGACTGACAGACAAGTGGGGGGGGGGGGGGTGTTGGAGAGGTGGAGGCCCAGGACTGACAGACAAGGGGGGATTTTAGGGAGGTTGAGGACTGACAGACAAGGGGGGGGGGATGTTGGAGAGGTGGAGGCCCAGGACTGACAGACAAAGAGGGGGGGGGGATGTTGGAGAGGTGGAGGCCCAGGACTGACAGACAAGGGGGGGGGGATGTTGGAGAGGTGGAGGCCCAGGACTGACACACAAGGGGGGGGGGGATGTTGGAGAGGTGGAGGCCCAGGACTGACAGACAAGGGGGGGGGGGATGTTGGAGAGGTGGAGGCCCAGGACTGACAGACAAGGGGGGGGGGATGTTGGAGAGGTGGAGGCCCAGGACTGACACAAGGGGGGATGTTGGGGAGGTGGAGGAATGACAGACAAGGATAGAATTGTTGGGAAGCTGAAGGCCCAGGACTGACAGACAAGGGGAGATGTTGGGGAGCTGGAGGGCGAGGACAGACAGGCAAGGAGTAAATGTTAGGAGGATGTAATAGACATATAAACAAGTTGTTGGATTATCTAGCGCATTTACTCTCAACCTTCCTAATGTTGCACCCTCGTGTTATGGCAACCCCAAACCATACAGTTATTTTTGTTGCTACTACATAACTTCAGTGAATATGTGTTTTCTGATGGTCTTTGGCAACCACAGTTTGAGAACCACTGATCTAGCGTATTCTGAAAGGGAAATGACCAGGTTCAGAAATCATACTGTGCCAGTGTGATGTTATCATAGCTTTGTCTTGTATATCCTGCTGTGCCAGTGTCATGATATCATAGCTTTGTCTTGTATATCCTGCTGTGCCAGTGTCATGTTATCATAGCTTTGTCTTGTATATCCTGCTGTGCCAGTGTCATGATATCATAGCTTTGTCTTGTATATCCTGCTGTGCCTGTGTCATATCATAGCTTTGTCTTGTATATCCTGCTGTGCCAGTTTGATGTTATCATAGCTTTGTCTTGTATATCCTGCTGTGCTAGTGTCATGATATCGTAGCTTTGTCTTGTATATCCTGCTGTACTTGTGTCATGTTTTCATAGCTTTGTCTTGTATATCCTGCTGTGCCAGTGTCATGTTATCATAGCTATGTTTTGTATATCCTTCTGTGCCAGTGTCATGTTATCATTGCTATGTCTTATATATCTTGCTGTGCCAGTGTCATGTTATCACTGCTATGTCTTGTATATCCTGCTGTGTCAGTGTCATGTTATCATAGCTATGTCTTGTATATCCTGCTGTGCCAGTGTCATGTTATAGCTATGTAGCTTAGTGGCTGATAAAGGGGTTGCTGTCTGTGTTTGACTCTTTGGTTTCTGTGTCTGACACAAGCTTTCTATGTCTTGCTCTGTTAGCTGACTTGTGGCCTAGAAGTGATGAAGATGCAGCCAAGGATGAACCTGAGTGGGTCAAGTCTGAGCGTGAACAGTTCCTCAGTTTTCGTGATAAAAACAAGGATGGCAAAATGGACAAGACTGAAGTCATGGATTGGATTATCCCCCCTGACTATGATCATTCTGTGGCAGAAGCTAAGCACCTCATTTTTGAGGCTGATGTCAATAAGGTAGGATTATCATGTCTGTGTGTCTTAGAGAGAGAGAGAGAGGTTGATGTCAATAAGGTAGGATTATCATGTCTGTGTGTCTGAGAGAGAGAGAGAGAGAGAGAGAGGTTGATGTCAATAAGGTAGGATTATCATGTCTGTGTGTCTGAGAGAGAGAGAGAGAGAGGTTGATGTCAATAAGGTAGGATTATCATGTCTGTGTGTCTGAGAGAGAGAGAGAGAGATTGATGTCAATAAAGTAGGATTATCATATCTGTGTGTCTGAGAGAGAGAGAGGTTGATGTCAATAAGATAGGATTATCATGTCTGTTTGTGTGTCTGCGAGAGAGAGAGAGGTTGATGTTAATATTGTAGGTTTATGCTGTGTATGAGGTTTGATGCCAGTAGTGATAATGATGGGGCACTATCGAATCCCACAGAAAATTATCAACTTAGTAAAGGCAACATATAAAGACATGAAATGTCGAGTTCTTCATGAGGGAAAGCTAACAGATGCATTTGAAATAAAAACAGGTGTGCGACAGGGATGTCTTTTGTCGCCTCTCTTATTTTTACTGGCTATAGACTGGACTATTAAAACAGTAACTGCTGACACCAAGAATGGAATTCAGTGGACCCCTACAAAACAGCTTGATGATCTGGACTTCGCTGATGATATTGCCCTTTTGTCCCATTCACGAAATATTTAGCTGCATTGTTCTGAAGAGATACAATTGACAAACAGCCTATAGCTGAACAGGCAGGCTTTCCCCTAATAGATGCTACACTGAGCAGATAGCCACATTGTGTATAAAAGCAGGAGGCATTCTGTGAACTGACCACTTGATATTGGATTTGTGGAAACAGCCTGTTTCAGCATAGATAAATTAGAAGTCGGTCAGACAATATAGAATATTGACTTAGCTGACTGCCGACTGGCACACTATAGTCAGGAGGTTGTACACTACATCTTCCAGCTGAAGAAACCAGAGATCCAGAAAGCGGAAGATGCTGCAAAATGAGCTCTCCTGTTTTGACAGTACAGTAGAACCTCACTTAACGAGCACCTCTCATAACAAGTAATTCACATTAAGAGCAAAACAGATTGTAAAAGAATTGCTTGCTAGAAATGAAACATCAAATCATTGATAAGCGAGAATGAGTTGTAAGCGTGGCTGATCTAGCACGCACATACAATAGGTTTACATCAACAATTTGCACTATCCTCAAGAACAAGGACAAGATTAAGGAGATAGATGCTTCACAGGGAGTGACAAGAATATCTGCACAACGGTTACATATTCTTGACGATGTTGAAAGGTTGCTTCTCATATGGATAAATTAAAAGCAATTGCAAGGTGACACTTAACACCTCATGATGCTGCTACATAATGCGTGTGTGTTGTGTTTATGATACCAGAGGATATTTATTCAGTGTTGTGTTTATGATACCGGAGGATATTGATTCAGTGTTGTGTTTATGATACCAGAGGATATTGATTCAGTGTTGTGTTTATGATACCAGAGGATATTGATTCAGTGTTGTGTTTATGATACCAGAGGATATTGATTCAGTGTTGTGTTTATGATACCAGAGGATACTGATTCAGTGTTGTGTTTATGGTACCAGAGGATACTGATTCAGTGTTGTGTTTATGATACCAGAGGATATTGATTCAGTTTTGTGTTTATGATACCAGAGGATATTGATTCAGTGTTGTCTTTAGGATACCAGAGAATATTGATTCAGTGCTGTGTTTATGATACCAGAGGATATTGATTCAATGTTGTGTTTAGGATACCAGAGGATATTGATTCAGTGTTGTGTTTAGGATACCAGAGGATACTGATTCAGTGTTGTGTTTATGGTACCAGAGGATATTGATTCAGTGTTGTGTTTATGATACCAGAGGATATTGATTCAGTGTTGTGTTTAGGATACCAGAGGATATTGATTCAGTGTTGTGTTTATGGTACCAGAGGATATTGATTCAGTGTTGTGTTTATGGTACCAGAGGATATTGATTCAGTGTTGTGTTTATGGTACCAGAGGATATTGATTCAGTGTTGTGTTTATGATACCAGAGGATATTGATTCAGTGTTGTGTTTATGGTACCTGAGGATATTGATTCAGTGTTGTGTTTATGATACCAGAGGATATTGATTCAGTGTTGTGTTTCTGATACCAGAGGATATTGATTCAGTGTTGTATTTATGATACTAGAGGATATTGATTCAGTGTTGTGTTTATGATACCAGAGGATATTGATTCAGTGTTGTGTTTATGATACCAGAGGATATTGATTCAGTGTTGTATTTATGATACCAGAGGATATTGATTCAGTGTTGTGTTTATGATACCAGAGGATATTGATTCAGTGTTGTGTTTATGGTACCAGATGATAACCCATGATAGTCCATGCCTTAAATTATTTTAGCCTTTTTGTTTTTGGATTTAAAAAAAAATCTATAAATAGACTTTTATAAAGTGCAAAACATCTTGTGCAAAATATCCTTGTCATTGAGAGTTAGAAAAAGAATTCTTGCTTGCTACATACATCCAGTTTTAACATAGGGCTGTGAATCCTGGACAATCGGTAGGCAGGCCAAACAATTTCTTGAGGCCTCAGAGATGTGGTTTTACAAAAGAATGCTTAGAATACCTTGGACAGCCAAAAGGAGCAACCAAGAGGTTTTGAAAGAGGCGGGAGCCCGAAGACAACTTATCACAGACATGAGAAGGAGACAGTCATCATTTTTCGGCTATGTTATGAGAAGAGGGAAAATAAAACATTTTGTCACTACTGGAAAGATCTGTGGAAGGAGGGATAGAGGAAGACAACGAGAGAAGATGCTTGACAGTCTTGTTGCATGGCATGGTGGTGTGTCGGCACACGAACTGATACATGCTGCAGGAAATCGCAGATTGTGGAGAGGCATGATCGCCTACCCCAGTCTGCAAGGCACCTGATGATGATAGTAGACTGCCTGTGATTTTGGAGATGAAAAAAATAGCCATCAGACCTAAAAAGTTGGCCACCATTGCTATATAATTATGTTGTGTTTCTCATTTATGTGCTACAAAACATGTGATGGATGTGGACCTTGTTTTGCAGGATGGCAAGCTGAGCAAGGAGGAGATTCTAGACAAGTTTGACCTGTTTGTGGGCAGCCAAGCAACAGATTTTGGTGAAGCTTTGACCAAACACGATGAGTTTTAATGGTGTGTAGTTAACTAGCAATATTTTGGGGATCGCATGTCCGCAGTGTTTACTCAACAGGTAAAGTCATTTTTCATACACTTTCCGACTGTTTAGTCAACAAATAGTACACATGCCCACTGGTTTTTATGTGTGTGTTTTGACGTCATAAAGGTCATGGATCTGTACCGGGAGTGCAAGATCCCTGGGAATTGTTGCTGATGCTATGGAGTTAGTGCTTTTTGTGGCATGCTTGGCAGGCATCTGGCTGTTCTGCGGAGAGAGACAGAGCCATATAAGTTAAAACCCTGTGCAGTCAGGTCGACCTTTAACCTTTTACTGTTTGGTCCAAAAATAATGAATTTTATTGATTACACATCCCCACTGCCTAGCCAAAGGATAATGTTTTTTGATTAGATATCCCTTAGCTTAGTCAACAGATAATTTACTGATCAGATATCGTCACTATTTAGTCAACAGATAATTCACTGATCGGATATCATCACTGCTTAGTCAACTGATAATTCACTGATTAGATATTCACATTTAGTCACAGATAATTTACTGGTCAGATATCCACATTTAGTCAACAGATAATTCACTGATCAGATATCCACATTAAGTCAACAGATAATTTACTGGTCAGATATCCACATTTAGTCAACAGACTAAGTTTGTCTAAATACAGGTCTAAAATGTTTATTTGACAAACATTGAGTTTCACAGATCACCTATCTCCACTGTTAGAATTTAATTTAAAAAAGTGAATGGATCACATATCTCCACTGTTTAATCTGCCAATAATACATTTTATTGGTTATGTATCTCTACTGTTAATCAACAAATAATGAGTTTAATTGATCATATATCTCTACTGTTAATCAACAAATAATGAGTTTAATTGATCACATATCTTTGCTGTTAATCAACAAACAATGAGTTTAATTGATCATATATCTCTACTGTTAATCAACAAATAATGAGTTTAATTGATCATATATCTCTACTGTTAATCAACAAATAATGAGTTTAATTGATCACATATCTTTGCTGTTAATCAACAAACAATGAGTTTAATTGATCACATATCTCTACTGTTAATCAACAAATAATGAGTTTAATTGATCACGTATCTCTGCTGTTAATCAACAAATAATGAGTTTAATTGATCACGTATCTCTGCTGTTAATAAACAAATAATGAGTTTAATTGATCACATATCTCTGCTGTTAATCAACAAATAATGAGTTTAATTGATCACGTATCTCTGCTGTTAATCAACAAATAATGAGTTTAATTGATCACGTATCTCTGCTGTTAATCAACAAAAAATAAGTTTAATTGATTACATATCTCTGCTGTTAATCAACAAATACTTTGTGTTGTCGCTGTACTCATTCATATAGATTTACCTGGACAATTTTCCTGTGATTTGTACATGCATTTCTTTCATTGAGCTTTTTAGAAATGTTTTATGTCATTTATGTTTCTGAATTGCATTGGTTTATTCTTGACCTTTGACTGCCCAATTAATGATGATGTTAGCTGAATGATTGCTCAGCTGTAAACTTCTAACTACAATGAAAAGACAGAAAAGGCAATGGTATGGACATTAATAAAGTCTAACAGCCTCTCAAAAAACAATGCTACAGGGCTGAGTAAGGGGGAAGAGGAGAGGCAGACCAAGAAAGACCTGGATACTGAAGCTGATGGACTCGACAGGTTTAGGCATGTAACCACAAAGTCCATTGCATCTGACCCTCAGAGGTGGGGGAGAGCTGATCAGTCAACAGCAGTGATGATCTAGTGATGCAGTGAATGCGACGATGATGGTGACTTATATAATTAGCAGAATTCCATTTTTGGAGTGGGAAAATCTGTCAGAAATGTTTATATAATTTTCTCTCTTGTTTAAAAGAATTTATCTTAGTTACACCTTCTGTGGAAAAACTTTTGTCTTTTTAAAAAATGTATAATTAGCTCTCTTGTGTGAGGGAGAATTTCTAATTCAGTATATCATTACTTTAGGTCGTGGGTTCGCTCCCTGGCCAAGCTGAACCTTTTTTAAAAAAATGACCTTGGCTCCCAGGTCGACCCAGCCTTGAGTGGGTACAGGGTGCTGATTGGTTTATAAAAATATGGGTCTAGCCCTATACGCCTAAAGGCTTGTAAAAGGGTCCTTTACTTTTTACTTATTACTTTCCTTAGGTAAGAGAATTGATCTTGGTTCTGTGTAGTGTCCCTCTGACTGCTGTTTTCGTCTCTTCCATTGTATGTTTGCCAGAGATCACTAGGGCTTCCAGAATGCAAGTTGCTATGTTAGTTGCATGGCACAGTTACATTGTTCGATATCCCCCGTCTCCACTATAACACACACACAGTCACATGTTGGTAATGTGCTTGATTATTGTGATGTTTCCAGTCACATTGTTGGATATCCCCCGTCTCCACTATAACACACACACACAGTCACATGTTGGTAGTGTGCTTGATTATTGTGATGTTTCCAGTTACAGGATGACAGTATTGCAGCTGCAGTGATAGGGTAGCCTGTGAGTGGAGCAGGAAGTTTTCCAGGCAGTGTGACAGACTGTTGACCCAGTAGTGAACCCAGAGTTGACCGCAGCCATTGAACTGTCATTATGATATGATAGTGTTTGTCAACACTATGATGTCATATGCTTAATACTCTTGACATCCTTAACAGTGCTATTGACTGATTACTAGACAGTAGCTTGGTTATTGTAAATTTGTGCACAATTTTAAGGCTTTCATTTGAAGCCTTCTCCAATGTGTGGAATCAAGAATATGAAATCTTCACCAAGTAGGTCAGAAATACTCTGTTTTCATTGTTTCTTCTTCCCTAAAATGATCACCCAATTCTCTACCTATCTGTAGTGGAACATCTCCTGCTGCAGCTATGTTCATTGCTTGACAGTGTGGGACTCTGCCTGGTCAATCTAAACTGTAACCTGGCAGCATACAGCCCACCCCATCTGACATTTTGTGTCTGGTGCCAAGAATGCTTCCTCTGGTAGAGTAACACATCTGTCTGAAAAAACACATGTCTGTGTTCTTTTACTTGTCTGTTTGTTGATCTGTATCAGGATTGAGAATGCAATGACATCCATGACTGTATGGTTTGTTTAACACACTGCCCGCTGAAGATATGAAACTTTATTATTTGGTCTCTCAACTCATTATTTGTGTGTTTAAATATGTTTAGGTGAGCAAGGATTGTTCCCACCAATACACCTAGTGTGCTTCTCCAACACAACCATGGCAGACTTATCCCAGACTTTACAGCTTTATCCTAGACATGGCAGACTTATCCCAGGCATGACAGACAGACATTACAGCTTATCTGAGATATCACAGACTTATCTCAAACATCATGGAGTTATCTCAGACGTGGCAACTTATCCCAAGCATGAAAGATTTACGTAGGCCGACTTATCCCAGACATGGGAGACTTATCCCAGACATGGGAGACTTATCCCAGACATAGAGGCCTGATAGTATACCCTCTTACACCTGTATTGTTATCAGCGGACAGGTTGAACCATCTCTTCATTCCCATCCTACCAGAATACTCTGTTGCATGAAAACACTGTTGATACCAGTATTGAATGTGTTTATGTTTGCATGCTTTTTTTTATTGTACATTTCCACACTGCCTGATGTGTGTTGCTTGCATGTTGTCCTTTTATCATATCTAAGAGTTTGGGGTATGGTCGCCTCTAAAACAAAAGACATGTTACGTTTGTTTAGTTTTGTGTGCAAGCAACTTTTTTTTTTTTCCTCTCCCCCCATTCTCTCCCTATCCTCAGTCTCTCATCTTTTTTCTCTTTTTTGTTTTTATAAATCTGACAGATTGTCTTTATTTTTGTCTCCTTGTGTGGTCACTGTGCTGATATTCTAACTGCTTTACTGGCTAGGTCATTGCTGATGTGCAAACATTTCAGCCTGTATGGGTCAGTTATCTGAGTTGTGTGTCACCAAGTTATCTGCAGTCTTGTATGTATGTGTGTCTCTCACACACAGAGGGAGAGAGAGAGAGTTGTGGTGTTTAGTTTCAGAGCCAAACGTTCAAAAGCGATTTGCATTTCTATCTATAGACATTTTTATTGCTTGTTGTAATTATTTAATAAACTGAAAGTATTTACTCTGTTGTTCCTTTTCTTTTATACATGTTTCCTGCACGTTTTTATGAGTTCTCTTTTTTTTTTCCATTTTTCTTTATATGTTCTGTGTGTACATGTTTCCTGCACGTTTTATGTTGATTCTATACATGTTCATTGTATATGTGTGTACCTTGCTTCTTATATATGTGTGTTTACCATAACTACGATATATTCTTTGTAAATGTGTGGTCTCTGAACTTGCCAACCTTGTGTATCTGACGTACTATCTGTATGTTTGACGTTCCTTGTAAATGTGTGGTCTCTGAACTTGTCAACCTTGTGTATCTGACGTACTATCTGTATGTTTGACGTTCATTGTAAATGTGTGCTCTCTGAACTTGTCAACCTTGTGTATCTGACGTACTATCTGTATGTTTGACGTTCCTTGTAAATGTGTGGTCTCTGTACTTGTCAACTTTGTGTATCTGACGTACTATCTGTATGTTTGTCGTTCCTTGTAAATGTGTGGTCTCTGAACTTGTCAACTTTGTGTATCTGACGTACTATCTGTGTTTGACGTTCCTTGTAAATGTGTGGTCTCTGAACTTGTCAACCTTGTGTGTCTGACGTTCTATCTGTGTTTGACGTTCCTTGTAAGCGTGGCTGGCTGCTCAGTCACCGGTAGTGTTGCCATTTTTCTTTGACAAAAAACATCCAAAACGGAGTAAAAAAAAATATAAAAACATCTAAATGTGCGTGGAAAACATCTGCAAAAAAAAATCCGAACGGAAAGAGTCACAAATTACATAGAAATTGATAAGGCTTACCCTATAGAATCATGTCCTCATCTTTAATGAAGTCTGCCTTACAAGATCCACAGGACAAACTTAGCTTGGATGATGAAGTTGAAGCTTCAGATCCAAAATGACTCTGGTATGCTTTAGCTGTTCCAATTTCTTTTAATACCCAGTCAGGGAGCTGATAAGTGGAACAGCCTTTTCCTTCTCTTATCAGGCCGAATTTTATTGTCAAGATAGCATTTAAGAGGTCAAATTTCATCCTGTTTCTTAGGTTAGATTTGATAAATTCACTCCAAATGAAAAAACATCTACCATCTAAACGTCAGAAACGCCATCTAAATGCAAGGAAACACATTTAAATATGGATGTAAAACATCCAAAGTGGCAACACTGGTCACCGGATGTTGCTTATATATGTGAGTGACTTCCCTTCTCAAGATGGCGACGATCAGCTGTTATTTTTCGCTGTAAGCGATTTCATTCGAATTGTTCCGTTATCGTTTATGGGCCCCTATTTTTTGCGCGTCTTCAGTGCAGAATGTATTGCATTTTGGCTCTTTTCCGAATAACGGTCCCAAATTATCGAGGCCGAAAATATACCCTAACAGGACCTCAGTCACATGTAAATTGCGGACCTCTTCTGGCGATCACACAGCATACCGCTGAGAGTATCTCTCGCGCCGCTACGCGCGGAGCGGGGCTCAATTAGATGGCTGGGGCTCAATTAGATGGCTGGGGCTCTTGAGCAAATAAAATGGAGAAAGCTGCATGAGATGCGGTAGCTGCTGCTCGTAAGTCCCAGCCATCTAGTTTAGCGGCGCGGGAGATACTCTCGGCGGTGACCTTAATTGTGCGGAAGCTTTTCCAGGGTATGCTGTGTAGTGGCCGGAAGAGGTCGGCAATTTACATGTGACATAGTTTGGCAGCATCGAGCACGCTGTTCTCACAATGTTTTGATTGCGGCCGTACACTACACGGGAAGACAGTCTCGCCAGCGTAGGATCGCAGACTGACTAGACAGCAAACTTGATAACAGCTGTCCCCAGAAGCAGAATGTTTCAACCTCTTTTTGTGGGGGGAGGAATCGACAAATACGTTAACTCAATGACCATGCGAACATCAGCTATTTATCCAAATGTGGTACCACCATGTTGAGAAATGGTGACAATCAGGTGAAAACGGGACTCGCTCCAACATGTTGAAAAGTCAGCAACCGACAGCCTTGCGTTGCCAGGGGAGGACACGGTATCACTTCTTACTGCGAGGACACACTTCACCAGGGAAGGACACGGTATCACTTCTTACTGCGAGGACGCACTTCACCAGGGAAGGACACGGTATCACTTCTTACTGCGAGGACACACTTCACTAGGGGAGGACACGGTATCACTTCTTACTGCGAGGACACACTTTAACCACTGGTAATCATGTAGTTGAACTCCGAAGGTGATTTCATAAAAAGAGAGAACTAGAGGAATGGCTGCGAGCAGAGAAAGTCGACATTGTTTGCATTTAGGAGACGCGCCTCAATCCATGAATTAGATTTCATATCAGAGGGTTTGAAATATTTCGCTAGGACAAAGAAACTAGACATAAAGCTGGTGGAGTTGCCACGCTGGTTTGTAGTTAAATACAAGCTTTTGAATTACATAGACCCAACCAGCTGTTGTATTTCATAGACCTAAACAGCTGTTGTATAACATAGACCCAACCTGCTGTTTAATTATTCAGACCCAAACAGCTGTTGTATTACATAGACCCAACCAGCTGTTGTATTACATAGACCCAAACAGCTGTTGTATTACATAGACCCAACCTGCTGTTGTATTACATAGACCCAACCAGCTGTTGTATTACATAGACCTAAACAGCTGTTGTATTACATAGATCCAACCAGCTGTTGAATTACATAGACCCAACTAGCTGTTGTATCACATAGACCCAACCAGTTGTTGTTTCACATAGACCCAACCAGTTGTTGTTTCACATAGACCCAACCAGTTGTTGTATCACATAGACCCAACCAGCTGTTTAATTACATAAATTTAAGCAGCTGAATACTGAATTCATTGATGTCCTTCTGCAAGTAAATAATAAAAATATGCCAGTCTACAATATTTACTCACTGCCGACCCTCCGTACTGAACTTGAAGTCATTAAGGTTCAAGAGAGCAACCTGTTAATTGTAGAAGGTTTAAACAGTCATTGACCCAGTTGGCGTTGTGATGGATTAGACTACCGTGGAGACAGTCTTGAGGAGTGGCTAATCACCAACAGTATCAACGATACTCCCCCACACACGCACACTACTCCAGACTGGTGGCACACAACAAGCACACCTGATCTAGCATTCTCAAAGGATGACATTCACATCCGGTCAAAATGAACGCTAGGCACGGGCACTGTTTAGAGCTAGGCAATTTTTTTTTGCCTCAGCCGGACGGTGGCTGCATTTGTAGACTGAAAGGATATAGTTTCGTCGCCCAGCTTCTGAGTTGAATGCAGATCGTGACACTGTGAGCTGCGGATTTCATTTGGAATGTTTTTTTTTTCGACTGTGACCAGCGTGGTGGTGTGAATTGTAGATTCAGAAAATGGCGCGATTCCTGTCGTCGCAATGTTGGTGGTGCCCGTATGTGATTTAAATGATCGGGTGTGCAACTGCTGACCTGTTGGTGACTTCTGCTACCATCAATGATGAACTGCATTTCTAATGTTGGAATCTTTGTGATAGCACTTCGGATGGCTACCATTTGCTTTTAATGCATGTGTATGCTAGATATGCTGAGACAGCAGTCTGTCCATCTTTCCACAAGGGACTGTGATAAACATTCTGAGTGTTTTTCGTTGGCACAGGAGCGGAGCAAAGATGGGGTGACCCGTTTTCTATGAAGCTGAAACAGACTACCAGACTACCATCCCCAAAAGACAGGTGTGTGGCCAGTTAGGTGGACGACTTACCACAGGCCAGTAAAGAAGATTTAAATAAAGTGTGGCAAGTGAGGTGGTAGGGTCACAACAGGCCGCTGAAGATTGTAATAAACAGCATTCAAATAGAAACATGTGCAGACACTGCACCGAGTTGCAATTGCAAAAAGACAGACTAGAAAATATCGCTAGAACTTAAGACTCGAACTGCACAGAAATCAGCCTCCAGGAAAGGTAGACAGAGTTGCACATGATTTCAACAAAACCATACTGGATGCAGCAAAGAAAACAATTCTTAGAGAAAGGAGCCGCAAACTCTGTGATGCTAGAGAAAGCATGATAGCTGATCTAGCAGACGAACATGTGGAGCAGAACAAAGGCCCTTTATGTCAGAGAAAGAAACCTAGTGTAGAAAATCCTGGAAAGTACTAACTCTCTGGCCACGGCCAGTCGACCTGACAACTAAGGTTTGAAGGAACACGAGAGACCTTGAGATGACATCCCAGTTTATGGCGCTCGGTGGATTCAAAGCATGACTTCTTCTTCTTCTTCACTTCCTCTTTTACCGCTGTGGGTGTCGAGGGAGATATAAGGTTCTGTTTCTAGCTCTTCTGGCTGCCTCGACCATAGGCACATCGTGCTGTTGTAGAGTTTCTCTGATATTATCCTTCCATCTTGTTCTTGGTCTACCCCGTACTCTACGTCCTTCTTCTCTTTCCATGTATGCTTTGTATGGTATGGTGTCACAAGGCATTCTTTCTAAGTGGGCTAACCATTTCACTTGCTGTCTTTGTATGTAATCCAGAATTGGTTCTGTGCCGACTAGCATGACTAGAGATTGATAAAGAAGAGGATATGTGGGGTTGAGGGATGTACTGTCACATGACGTTTATTGTATATTGGTCCAGTGATGTTCTGTCACACGACGTTTCTTGTATATGTGGTCAAGTGATGTACTGTCACATGACGTTTCTTGTATATATGGTCCAGTGATGTACTGACACATGGCGTTTCTTGTATATGTAGTCGCGTGATGTACTGTCACATGACGTTTCTTGTATATGTGGTCAAGTGATGTACTGTCACATGACGTTTCTTGTATATGTGGTCAAGTGATGTACTGTCACATGACGTTTCTTGTATATGTGGTCAAGTAATGTACTGTCACATGAGGTTTCTTGTATATGTGGTCAAGTGATGTACTGTCACTTGATGTTTCTTGTATATGTGGTCAAGTGATGTACTGTCACTTTATGTTTCTTGTATATGTGGTCCCGTGATGTACTGTCACATGATGTTTCTCATATATGTGGTCAAGTGATGTACTGTCACTTGATGTTTCTTTTACAGTCGAGTCCACTTAAGTCGAACTCAGATAAGTCGAACTCGGTTAAGTCGACATGACTAGCTTAGTCCCGGCTATTTTCTATTGTGTGTGCGGTCTGAATAAGTAGAAAACCTGATAAGTGGAACGATTTTCTTAGGTCTCTACGACTTTTGCTTATCCAGACTCGACTGAATATGTGGTCAAGTGATGTACTGTCACATGAGTTTTCTCTTATATGTGGTTAGGTTATGTACTGTCAAATATTCCTCGCTGCTGTTCTCCCCCTGTTCCTCGCTGCTGTTCTCAACCTGTTCCTCCCTGCGGTTCTCCACCTGGTCCTCGCTGCTGTTCTCCCCCTGTTCCTCGCTGCTGTTCTCCCCGGTTCCTCGCTGCTGTTCTCCACCTGTTCCTCACTGTTGTTCTCCCCCTGTTCCTCGCTGCTGTTCTCCCCTGTTCCTCACTGTTGTTCTCCCTCTGTTCCTCACTGTTGTTCTCCCCTGTTCCTTACTGCTGTTCTCCACCTGTTCCTCACTGTTGTTCTCCCCCTGTTCCTCGCTGCTGTTCTCCCCCTGTTCCTCGCTGCTGTTCTCCACCAGTTCCTCGCTGCTGTTCTCCCCGGTTCCTCGCTGCTGTTCTCCACCAGTTCCTCGCTGCTGTTTTCCCCGGTTCCTCGCTGCTGTTCTCCCCGGTTCCTCGCTGCTGTTCTCCACCAGTTCCTCGCTGCTGTTCTCCCCGGTTCCTCGCTGCTGTTCTCCCCGGTTCCTCGCTGCTGTTCTCCACCTGTTCCTCGCTGCTGTTCTCCACCTGTTCCTCGCTGCTGTTCTCCACCAGTTACTTGCTGCTGTTCTCCACCGGTTCCTCGCTGCTGTTCTCCACCGGTTCCTCGCTGCTGTTCTCCACCTGTTCCTCGCTGCTGTTCTCCACCAGTTACTTGCTGCTGTTCTCCACCGGTTCCTCGCTGCTGTTCTCCACCGGTTCCTCGCTGCTGTTCTCCACCGGTTCCTCGCTGCTGTTCTCCACCGGTTCCTCGCTGCTGTTCTCCACCGGTTCCTCGCTGCTGTTCTCCACCGGTTCCTCGCTGCTGTTTTCCATCGGTTCCTCGCTGCTGTTCTCCACCAGTTCCTCGCTGCTGTTCTCCCCGGTTTCTCGCTGCTGTTCTCCCCGGTTCCTCGCTGCTGTTCTCCCCGGTTCCTCGCTGCTGTTCTCCCCGGTTTCTCGCTGCTGTTCTCCCCGGTTCCTCGCTGCTGTTCTCCACCAGTTCATCGCTGCTGTTCTCCCCGGTTTCTCGCTGCTGTTCTCCCCGGTTTCGCGCTGCTGTTCTCCCCCTGTTCCTCGCGGCTGTTATCCACCTGTTCCTCGCGGCTGTTCTCCACCTGTTCCTCACTGCTGTCCTCCACCCAATCCTCACTGCTGTTCTCCACCCAATCCTCGCTGCTGTTCTCCACCCAATCCTCGCTGCTGTTCAATAAAATGACTACGTTGAAAATTCAGGGGCCAGAATTCAGTCACGCGAGCATCTGTTATTGTTTGACCTTTGAACAATTTGCCCCGGATGTGATAATGCAACCGGACATGACCTCTCGTATCTCTGTACTCTCTAGTAGTGTTCATAGATCTTCTTTGATATCCTACATGATAGGCGGGCGCTGCAAATTAGTCAGTCACGGGGGCGCTGCAAGTTAGTCAGTCGCGGGGGCGCTGCAAGTTAGTCAGTCGCCGGGGTGCTGCAAGTTAGTCAGTCGCGATGCGCTGCAGGTTAGTCAGTGGCGGAGGCGCTGCAAGTTAGTCGCGGGGGCGCTGCAAGTCCGAGCATTCGCCGGGTGTCAACTGTTGTGGAAAGTTCTGGTGGTTCTTTCATTTCTGCACTTTGGTCTGGGTCCCCAAACTTGAGTTTTGCGTGCACATAAGTTTTACCCATCTGGTTCACCTGTGTGTAGTCTGTTGGTTCTCTTGTCTCTCAAGCAGGCGATGGAGATTCTAACCCCAGACTTTCGGGCTGGCAGGCGAGCCTTTGAAGATGCAGTAGACAGCAAATTTTATAATACAGTGGATATATAATATATGATTATATAATCTAACGGTACATATCATTATACGGTGAATGTGTAGTGAGATATGTCATTTTTTTTTTGCGTTCACCAGCTGTAAACTGGTTAAAAGTTTTGGTTGTTCGTCCACTTCTGGACTGCAGTTATGTTCCAGAACCTGTGTTGTGTGTGCATCCGTTTGACAGATCGGACACTTACGTGTGCAGACTGTTGGTTCTTTGCCTCTCAGGCAGATGCATCCCGACTTCAAAGGAAGCCCCCAATTAGTCGACTCTTACGACATGCTTTTGGGTAGGCAGTGGGTCTGTTCTTGTTTTCCCTATAATAGGGCCCCGGAACCCACACAGGGGTAGATATGTCATTGATAGTCCATGAATTGTACTTTGTGGTCACAACATAAACAAACTAACTTATGCTGATGACACCGTCTTGATAGCTACAAGTCAATAAGAGCTTCAGGAAATGATAGACACGGACTCTAGTAGAAAGTGATAAAATGGGCCTATGCCTGCATAATGAGAAGACAGAAGTAATGGTGATGTCAAAGAAGCAACTATTGCTTTATTGTATCATAAAAGTTAACGGTGATATTTTAGCAACAGTACAATAATTTTTGTATCTAGGCACATGGATAACATTCGACGGAAGATGTACAACTGAGATAAAGAACAGAATGAGACAGGCTAAAAACATCTATCTATATCTCTATTTTAAAAAATGCATTTTATAAAATGAAGAACGTTTTATGCAATACTTTCATATCATTGGAGATACGGAAAAAAAAATTCTTGCATGTTATATAAAGCCAGTTTTAACGTACGGCCGTCAATCCTGGAGAAATATGACAATTTCTCCAGGCCTCCGAGATGTGATTTTACAGAAGAATCCTTAGAATGCTCTGGACTGCCGAAAATATTAACCCAAATGTTTTGAAAGAGGCGAGTGTTTAAATACAACTTATCACGTACACCAGAAAGAGCAATTAGCTTTTTTCGATTATGTTATGAGAAGAAGGAAACTAAAACATTTTGTAATCACTGGAAAGATCTGTGGAAAATGAGATAGAGGAAGACAGCGCGAGAAGGTTCTTGACAGCTTTTTGTCATGGCATGGAGAGTGGTGTCAGCACAAGAACTGATACAATTGTTGAAGATCGCAGATTGTGGAGAGGCATGATTGCCCACGCCAGTTAGCAAAGCACCCGATGATGATGATGATGAAACAGCATAACAATGGAAAGCTCTCAAGGTTACCCAGCGGTTGGTTTTTGTGCATAACTGATGGAAGGACAGTTACCGGAGTTTTAATGGCATGGAGAGTGGTGTCAGCACAAGAACTGATACAATTGTTGAAGATCGCAGATTGTGGAGAGGCATGATTGCCCACGCCAGTTAGCAAAGCACCCGATGATGATGATGTTGAAACAGCATAACAATAGAAAGCTCTCAAGGTTTCCCAGCGGTTTGTTTTTGTGCATAACTGATGGAAGGACAGTTACCGGAGTTTTAATGAGACACGTTTTCTAGAATGTCGGAACTGACGACTTGTCGAAGACAGTTTCAGTCCTGCTGCAGGCAAGTTGCTTCCCTTGTCTTCGCTGTGCTGGAGTATGGCTGCACTAAGTATCCAACAATAGGATCCTTTAGTTCAGGGTTCCTCATGTCTTGCACACCCGTAACCCGCCAAAACAGCAGGAACTGTTTCGCGACCCATCTGATAGCTTACCAAACACAGAAACAAAACAAAAAATATAGCAGTTAGCACATTGTTTGTTAACTCCGGTGTCACAGAAACACAATTTTCAGCTAATGAAACATCTGCTCATGCTTAGAGATTATTAGACAGTTTGATATATGTAATCGGAGCGTTATTTCTGATTAAGGAAGCGCTACAATAACATCAATTTAGTGGCTTTTGGGTTTTTACTGACATATGTGAGAAAGTCTTTTCATACAGATACGGCTACCAATCATTTACGTACCCTTTGGATCACAGAGTTGACACAACTTCCATGTGCACGACTTATTTTATTTTCACAACTACCACTGAGCGACATGCAGTCATGCTTGAAGTAACAGAAAGTGTATTGATGGGCACTCATAGAAAGAAGTAGAAAGATAGAAGAACACACTAGACAACATAAAAATTGAAAGCTATAGTTACTGATTTTCATGTTATCTAGTGTGTTCTTCTATCTTTCTACTTCTTTCTATGAGTGCCGATCAATACACTTTCTGTTACTTGATTAATTCATAATATTTAACGGCCTTAAAGGTTTCTCCTCTGTTTATTTATAGTCATGCTTGAAGCATCGTCAGTACAGATGCCGACTCATGTGCTCCAGTCTAAGATGTGCGTTTAAAAATATGCATCAAGAACATTAAATATTTCCAAAGTAGTGGTCCGTCCGTCGGCGTCAGTGGCTTAGGCGTAGCAAACGCGCTTCGTAATGACGGGGTGCCGGGTTCGATTCCTGCTGCGGGCGGCTTGTCTTGCGGTGGTTTTGACAGTGGTACCGAGAGCTGACCGTTTAGTGCAATGGTAAACTAATGGACGTAAATTTGCCTTAAAAAAAACCACAACAGCCAGAAAGTGCTGGGGTTGGTTCTGCAACGTCCTGTAAAAAGTGGTCCGTCCAGGCCCACAAGATGAAGAACACTGCTGTAAGGAGGGATTCGTCATTAACTTGTCTTATAGGTAGTACGCCGGTAGTTAGCAGGTGATTATATTGGACTCTTTTTTGCATTAGGCTCCAACCTATTGGTAAAGGGGGAAAAAAAGGGGGTGGGGGTGTGTTTCTAGGGGGCGTCAGGCAGTTATGAAGTAAAGTTCATTTTATTTGTAGTAATCCGTTAAGTATTTTTTTTTTCAGTTTATATATAAATAAGAGATTTGAAAAAGTTATTTATAAAACAAAAAGCCAAGGACATTGTTTGTGTTCGTAAGCAGTTTGCATATCTACAGTTAAATTCTAATTGTTTGTTTGTTTTAGTATCCAGAAGCCATGAGTTGTTAACCCTTAGTCTCGGTACTATGGATATCGCAACCTTTCGGCCTTGATTCCATTAGAAATACCGTATATCTGGGAGAAATGTGGCTTTTCTGCTTACCCCCGGGACTGAACCCGGACCAGAAGGAGTTCGTCACCAGGTCACAGCGCAATCCGGTTTAGCCAACTACGCTAGATAGCCGGGCAAATTCTAACTAATATGATAAAACAAACGTTTGTACATTAGTGACACATTCTGACCAAAACGGATCTTCATAGTTCTCCGTTTTGCTTATTGCCGAATCTATTGCTCTTTTTTAAAATCACATTTTCTGAGGGTTGGGTGGGTGGGTGGGTTGGGGGGGGGGGGTGTTATATACTCAAGGGGGTCGTGTGGGATCTTGGAATATACTCAAAGGGAGGCGTGTGGCCCTTGCAGTATACTCAGAGGGGTCGTGTGGGATCTTGCAGTATACTCAAAGGGTCGTGTGGGATCCGGCAGTATACTCAAAGGGGTCGTGTGGGATCTTGCAGTATACTTAAATGGGTCGTGTGGGGTCTGGCAGTATACTCAAAGGGGTCGTGTGGGGTCAGGCAGTATACTCAAAGGGGTTGTGTGGGATCTTGCAATATACTCAGAGGGAGGCGTGGAGTCTTGCCATTTACCCAAAGGGGGCGCGACTGGTTGGAGACCATTGGTCTGTTGGTTGTAGAATGCTAAGTCCTTGCTGTTTCTGCGCGCTAAACTCTACCAGTCGTAGCGTCTCGTTGCTAAACGCTTGGTCCAAGCTGTAACAACTCATGGTTAGAAATTGAGGTCATTGTGATTGGTGATTTGGTATACTTTGAATGAGGTATACCCTGTTGAGTCCGAAATCTGTGTTTGTATGCGTCGAACTTTGTCATTTTAGGGATTAAGAATAACGTATGTTTTAGTCATTATTCTGTGATGTCGTAGTTGGATTTTGAGAGTATAGTTGATGCGGCATTGTACTCTGTTGGTAGTTATTGTTGTTGTTGTTTTAATAATTATTACCACACTTAATCTTTTGCCTTCACAATGACCTAATCGTCTGCGGTGTAGACTTAATAAACTCCCACATTGGAGAGTTAATTCACTGCTCGTTTTCTTATCTGACTTTCTTGCCAGTTTTTTTTCTAAACCCCTCTCATCTCAATCTCTCCATTTTTACATCTTCTTCTTTCTGCTAATTCTCTTCTTTAAATGTTTACAACCCGGTCATACTTACGTCTGTGTACTGTCATCGTAATCTGTGTGCTGTCAGAGTAATATGTGTGCTGTCCTAGTAATATGTATCTGTTCTCATGACTGTGTGATGTCCTACTAATCTGTGTGTTGTCCTAGTAATTTGTGTTCTGTTCTTATGTCAGTGTGCTGTCCTTAAGTCTGTGTTATATCCTCATGTATGTGGGCTCTCCCGATGTCTGTGTGCTGTCTCGATATGTGTGCTATAATCATGTTTGTGTGCCGTCCCGATGTCAGTGTGCTGTCCTCATGTCAGTGTGCTGTCCTCATGTCAGTGTTCTGTCCTCATGTCAGCGTGCTGTCCTCATGTCAGTGTGCTGTCCTCATGTCAGTGTGCTATCCTCATGTCAGTGTGCTGTCCTCATGTCAGTGTGCTGTCCTCATGTCAGTGTGCTGTCCTCATGTCAGTGTGCTGTCCTCATGTCAGTGTGCTCCCATCATGCCTTTGACTTATGTGGTGGTCTTGTCCTATGTCACTTGTGTTGACTTGAGTTGTTCTTTCCCTCTCCCCCTCGTCTTCTCTCCCAACTAGTTAGCATAGACCATGGCATATCTGCGAGACGTAGTTTGCATAAGTAAAAAAAAAAAAAAAAACAGCTATCACTAAAACAGCGATCACTATAACAGCTATCACTAAAACAGCTATCACTAAAACAACCATCATTAAAACAGCCATCACTAAAACAGCCATCACTAAAACAGCCATCACTAAAACAGCTATCACTAAAACAACTATCACTAAAACAGCTATTCCTAAAACAGCTTTTACTAAAACAGCTATCACTAAAACAGCCCTCCCAAAAACAGCCGTCACTAAAACAGCTATCACTAAAACAGTTATCACTAGAACAGCTGTCACTAAAACAGCTATCACTAAGACAGTTATCAATAAATCAGCTATCACAAAAACGGCTACCACTAAAACGGCTATCATTTAAACAGCTATCACTAAACCAGCCGTCCCTAAAACGGCTATCACTTAAACAGCTATGACTAAAACAGCTGTTACTAAAACGACTATCACTGAAAGAGCTATCACTAAAACAGCTATCACTAAAACAGTGATCACTAAAACGGCTTTCACTAAAACAACAAAACGTATCACTAAAACGGCTATCAATAAAACAACTACATGTTTAACTAAAACAGCTGTCCTAAAGAGAGCTGTCACTGGAACAGCTATCAATAAAACAACTATCACTAAGACAGCTATTCGAAAGAGAGCTATCACTGAAACAGCTATCACTAAAACAGCTATCACTAAAACAGCTATCACTAAAACAGCTAGCACTAAAACAGCTGTCCATGAAACAGCTAGCGCTAAAACAGAAATCTCTAAAACAGCTAGCACTAAAACAGCTATCCCTAAAGCAGCTATCCCTAAAACAGCTATCACTAAAACAGCTATCTGTAAGAGAGCTATTACTAAAACAGCTATCTGTAAGAGAGCTATCACTAAAACAACTATCCCTAAAACAGCTATCCCTAAAACAGCTATCTGTAAGAGAGCTATCACTGAAACAACTATCCCTAAAACAGCTATCAGTAAAACAGCTATCCGTAAGAGAGCTATCAATAAAACAGCTATCAGTAAAACAGCTATCGCTAAGAGAACAGTCAGTCTCACTGACAAAACATCCTTCAGGGTGAGTGCTTTATCTGTGGCCACTCGGCGATAGCCAAATTGTCTGCCCATGCAACTGGTCTGGGTTATCTTTCGTTGGAAGTCTCAGCCGGAAGTGATCATCCTTTGAACAATATGGCGGCAGATTATAACAAAATTAGAGCCTTGTAGTTGAAGTTTGGTGAAGCAAATCTCATGACGTAGTCTAAGGGAACTGGGTTTAGAGGCAGAGCAAAGGTTATGTTTATTTAGGACATTATCTAAGCGACACAAACACAAGGTGAGACGGATAGTTTAGATAAGGACATAACGAGAGAGAGAGAGAGAGAGAGAGAGAGAGAGAGAGAGAGAGAGAGAGAGAGAGAGAGAGAGTTAAAGATGATGACAAGAAGGGAGAGGTTAGAGATAAAGAGGGAGGCATTTTAAGATACCGAAAGAAAAGGAGAGGGAAGAATACATGGAACGAGATACATTAAGATACAAACAGAGCGGGTTGGAGAGGAAGATAAGTGAAGAAAAAAACAGATAAAAAGTGACATATTGATAGTACAAGAATGCCAAAAACAGACAGGAAGATCTTGTTCGCGCGCGCGCACACACACACACACACGCACACACACACACTGCAAGCAAATTAAAGTGAAAATTTTGAGAGTATGCATCTTTCCCGTAGCACATTATGGATATGAGTTGTGGACTATGACTGTCTTTGGGAAAGAAAATCAAAGCTTGTGAACCGAACTGCTACATATATTTTCCTACAATACCGTAGACCAAGAAAGAATGGGGGAAAAAAACTTTGGCATCCTGCGTGACCTGCGCATAGACGAGAACTGGCGCTTAAACAGCATTCTGTCCCAAAGCTGAGGTATTTTGGCCATGTTGTGGTGGTCTGGGGTGAACGATGATAGAAGGTGCAGAAGACGAGGCAGAGGCTGACATCGGCGATAATGGATACAGACATCAAAGATGCGTTAGTTATGAAAGAGTACATAGGGCTGGACAACTGGTTAGAGAAAGAGATAGAGACTTTCAGTTGTGTCGGGAAGAGAGCCACGTTCTGTGAAGCACCTGCTGAATGGTGATGAGAACTGACATACATTGAGATACTGATACTGAGAAACACGTTTGTTGGGAGAAAGAGAGAGATGATGAAAGACACAATAAAGTAGACTTAATTATATGCAAACGAGGAGAGATGTAGATAATGTTATTGAGGGTGGTAAGAAGGTAGAGATTGGGAGAGAGATGTAGACACATTGATTGAGGAGTGGTGAGATGTAGAGAGTGAGAGAGATGTAGACACCTTGACTGAGGAGTGGTGAGATGTGGATACTAGGAGAGAGATGTAGACATCTTGACTGAGGAGTGGTAAGATGTAGATACTGGGAGAGAGATGTAGACATCTTGACTGAGGAGTAGTAAGATGTAGATACTGGGAGAGAGATGTAGACATCTTGACTGAGGAGTGGTAAGATGTAGAGACTGAGAGAGAGATGTAGACACCTTGATTCAGGAGTGGTAAGATGTAGATACTGGGAGAGAGATGTAGACATCTTGACTGAGGAGTGGTAAGATGTAGATACTGGGAGAGAGATGTAGACATCTTGACTGAGGAGTGGTAAGATGTAGAGACTGAGAGAGAGATGTAGACATCTTGACTGAGGAGTGGTAAGATGTAGAGACTGGGAGAGAGATGTAGACACCGTGATTGAGGACTGGTGAGATGTAGAGACTGAGAGAGATGTAGACACCTTGACTGAGGAGTGGTGAGATGTAGAGACTGGGAGAGATATGTAGACACCTTGACTGAGGAGTGGTGAGATGTAGAGACTGGGAGAGAGATGTAGACATCTTGATTGAGGAGTGGTAAGATGTAAAGACTGAGAGAGAGATGTAGACACCTTGATAGAGGAGTGGTGAGATGTAGAGACTGGGAGAGAGATGTAGACAGCTTGATAGAGGAGTGGTGAGATGTAGAGACTGGGAGAGAGATGTAGACACCTTGATCGAGGAGTGGTAAGATGTAGAGACTAGGAGAGAGATGTAGACACCTTGACTGAGGAGTGGTGAGATGTAGAGACTGGGAGAGAGATGTAGACACCTTGATTGAGGACTAGTGAGATGTAGAGACTGAGAGAGATGTAGACACCTTGACTATGGAGTGGTGAGATGTAGAGACTGAGAGAGATGTAGACACCTTGACTATGAAGTGGTGAGATGTAGAGACTGAGAGAGAGATGTAGACACATTGACTGAGGAGTGGTGAGATGTAGAGACTGAGAGAGAGATGTAGACACCTTGACTATGGAGTGGTGAGAGGTAGAGACTGAGAGAGATGTAGACAGCTTGATTGAGGAGTGGTGAGATGTAGATACTGGGAGAGAGATGTAGACACCTTGACTGAGGAGTGGTAAGATGTAGATACTGGGAGAGAGATGTAGACACCTTGATTGAGGAGTGGTGAGATGTAGACACTGGGAGAGAGATGTAGACAGCTTGATAGAGGAGTGGTGAGATGTAGATACTGGGAGAGAGATGTAGACATCTTGATTGAGGAGTGGTAAGATGTAGAGACTGGGAGAGAGATGTAGACACCTTGATTGAGGAGTGGTGAGATGTAGAGACTAGGAGAGAGATGTAGACACCTTGATTGAGGAGTGGTGAGATGTAGAGACTAGGAGAGAGATGTAGACACCTTGTTTGAGGAGTGGTGAGATGTAGAGACTCGGAGAATGATGTAAACACTTTGACTGAGGAGTGGTGAGATGCAGAAGTTAGGAGAGAGATGTAGACATCTTGATTGAGGAGTGGTAAGATGTAGAGACTGGGAGAGAGATGTAGACATCTTGATTGAGGAGTGGTGAGATGTAGAGACTGGGAGAGAGATGTAGACACCTTGACTGAGGAGTGGTGAGATGTAGAGACTAGGAGAGTGATGTAGACACCATGATTGAGGAGTGGTGAGGTAGAGACTGGGAGAGAGATGTAGACACCTTGATTGAGGAGTGGTGAGATGTAGACACTGGGAGAGAGATGTAGACATCTTGATTGAGGAGTGGTGAGATGTAGACACTGGGAGAGAGATGTAGACAGCTTGATAGAGGAGTGGTGAGATGTAGAGACTGGGAGAGAGATGTAGACAGCTTGATAGAGGAGTGGTGAGATGTAGAGACTGGGAGAGAGATGTAGACAGCTTGATAGAGGAGTGGTGAGATGTAGAGACTGGGAGAGAGATGTAGGCAGCTTGATAGAGGAGTGGTGAGATGTAGAGACTGGTAGAGAGATGTAGACAGCTTGATAGAGGAGTGGTGAGATGTAGAGACTGGGAGAGAGATGTAGACAGCTTGATAGAGGAGTGGTGAGATGTAGAGACTGGGAGAGAGATGTAGACAGCTTGATAGAGGAGTGGTGAGATGTAGAGACTGGGAGAGAGATGTAGACATCTTGACTGAGGAGTGGTGAGATGTAGAGACTGGGAGAGAGATGTAGACATCTTGACTGAGGAGTGGTGAGATGTAGAGACTGGGAGAGAGATGTAGACACCTTGATTGAGGAGTGGGGAGATGTAGAGACTGGGAGAGAGATGTAGAGACTCTGATGAGGGGTGGAGACATGTACAGTTTTGGAAGGAGATGTAGATAATGTGATTAAGAGGGAGAGATGTACGCAGGTTCGAATCCTCGACAAGGTTACAGTTTTTTCCCCTGCCCAGTGCAAAGATGCAATCTTAACCTGCACAGTTCTTGGCGGCAACACTAGTTCTGACGGACTTTCAAAACAGACATTTAATTTTTATGTTGTCCTATTTGCGCTGAATAATAATAATAATGAAAGACACGGTTTCAAAGAGAAAAGTTAGCATGCTTACAGTAACTTAAGTAAAATGAGCACGGGGAACTTCTCAAGACATCAGATTGCAAGACACAAACAAGAGGAGCTTCTCAAGACATCAGATTGCATGGCACAAACAAGAGGAACTTTTCAAGACATCAGACTGCATGGCACAAACAAGGGGAACTTCTCAAGACATCAGATTGCATGGTACAAACAAGGGTAACTTCTCAAGACATCAGATTGCATGGCACAAACAAGAGGAACTTCTCAAGACATCAGATTGCATGGTACAAACAAGAGGAACTTCTCAAGACATCAGATTGCAAGACACAAACAAGAGGAACTTTTCAAGACATCAGATTGCATGGTACAAACAAGAGGAACTTCTCAAGACATCAGATTGCAAGACACAAACAAGAGGAACTTCTCAAGACATCAGATTGCATGGTACAAACAAGAGGAACTTCTCAAGACATCCGATTGCATGGCACAAACAAGGGGAACTTCTCAAGACATCAGACTGCATGGTACAAACAAGGGGGAAAAGAGGTTAGGAAATATTGATCTAAAGGATACTGAACAATGTATACACGTTCGGAAGAATGTTCAGAGATATTATGTAGACTAGTAGGGGAACTGAGTCATCTCGAGGAATGGTGTCCGCCTAGACTGATATAAGTCCTGATGATATTCTTGAAGTATTCTTGACTCAGTCTTGAAGTAAAACGGAGCACTTATGGGTTACACCCGTGTGCCACATGATGTTGATCCGTTCAATAAACATAACAAATATAGATTAGCATGAATCTTTCCATGTGGACGGTCTAGGGCGCTGTCCATGTAGTTATATGTTGTAGCTGTTGTTGTGTAATTCACATATCCGTCGCCTGAGTCATAAAATGTGTCATTTTCCCCTGCACCAGAAGAACCCTAGTCTTTTCTTCACTTTTCCTATTTTTGTAGTTCAGTGAGGAATCACTTATTGTTCTAACAAAATTTCTTTCCTCGTCTCTCCCTCGTTGTTTTCATTTCTCGCTACCTGCTAGCTCATTAACAACAGGCTGCATGGCTGTGGCATTTCAGTTGTAATTTCTACCACATCCTAATGTTTTCATTTGAAACTCTTTGATATAAACAATCTGAAATGTGTATGCGAAGCGTTTGTAGAAATGACATTTATGTTTATGAAATATGTGTAAATATGGGATGTTTGTCCCTGAGGGAGCTTCTCTAACGTGTGGGGTTTTTGCGTGTAAAGTGTGTGCGGCTCTGCGATGTCTGTGCGGCACCACGCCACTCTGCAACGTTGTGTTGATGACCCATTTGTGAGTAGGGACATGCTACGTCACTTCCGCTATAAAAGATAGCGGGCCAGTAGGTTTCCCTTGTCACGTGATCTTGCTATTCACCGGTTTCCGGAGAGGTCACAGCTGTACACAGTTGAACAATAAGAAAAAGGTCACAGCTGTACACAGTTGAACAATAAGACAAAGGTCACAGGTGTACACAGTTGAACAATAAGACAAAGGTCACAGCTGTACACCGTTGAACAATAAGACAAAAGTCACAGCTGTACACAGTTAAACAATAAGACAACGGTCACAGATATGTACAGTTGAAAAATAAGACAAGGGTCACAGTTGTACACAGTTGAACAATAAGACAACGGTCACAGCTGTACACAGTTGAACAATAAGACAACGGTCACAGCTATACACAATTGAACAGTAAGACAAAGGTCACAGCTGTACACAGTTGAACAATAAGAAAAAAGGTCACGGCTGTACACAGTTGAACAATAAGACAAAGGTCACAGCTGTACACAGTTGAACAATAAGACAAAGGTCACAGCTGTATACAGTTGAACAATAAGACAAAGGTCACAGCTGTACACAGTTGAACAATAAGATAAAGGTCACAGCTGTATACAGTTAAACAATAAGACAAAGGTCACAGCTGTATATAGTTGAACAATAAGACAAAGGTCACAGCTGTATACAGTTAAACAATAAGACAAAGGAGACTAACCAACCGATTCTGATTGGTTAACTGGCGAACTTCCGGTCGTGCATTGCGCCATCACTGGCCACGTGTCAATATATAAAACTATTGTCCGCCCAGTCCTTCCTTATTTCTTTCTGGCGGCTGCAGCAAGGTCGCACGAGCTCCTCATCCCATAGACTTTCAAATTTTTCGGGAATTTGGTTGCTAAACAAGATCGTCATACACCAGCCCACTACCATTCTGAGCAGTCACTAGCATCGTGTGCCACGTGACAAGACGTTGCAATTTTTTCGTCAAATTGTTTCTGCAAACTGTATCAGGTGAGAAGGTAGTGTTGTTTTTTCCCGAAACAGTGCATTTTTGTTTGTTTTCCCGAAATAGTGGCATCTTTTGTTTTCCCGAAACAGTGCATCTTTTGTATTCTTGACGCAGTGGTATCTTTTGTTTTCCCGAAATAGTCGTATTTTTTGTGTTCCCGAAACAGTGGCGTCTTTTGTTTTCCCTAAAAATTGCATCTGATTTTTCCCCGAAACAGTGGTATCATTGTTTTCCCGAAACAATGGCATCTTTTGTTTTCCATAAACAGTGCATCTGATTTTTCCCCGATACAGTGGTATCTTTTGTTTTCTCGAAACAGGGCATATTATGTTTTCCCGAAACAGTGCACCTTTTGTTTTCCGGAAACAGGTTATGCTTTGTTTTCCCGAAACAGTGTGTCTTATGTTTTCCCGAAACAGTGCGTCTTTTGTTTTCCCGAAACGGTATCATATTTTGTTTTCCAAAAGTAAGTTAGTATTAACACAAACTATGACCCGGAAGTTCAAGGAACTGAAAAGAAAGACGTGGAAAAATACAACTGCTTTTTTTTTTCATTTTAATTTGCGTGATCTTGTTAATTTGTGTGGTTTTTAATTCATAACATGTTATACGTTGAAAAAGACGTTGGTCGGATGTTTCTATTTATTCTTACTCATCTTTTCTTTTGCGTATTTATGATTTTCTAGTCATAATTTGGGAGGCAACTCTAAAACAGTTGTTACGCAAAGTTTCTCGAGCTTCAAAGTTTGTGAGATCGTTAAACGCAGTCTTTCATAATTTTTTTACGTCCGCGGCCCATCAAAGTAGTGGGAATTGCTCCATGACCAACATAACAGTAGCCAGACCAGAACCAAAAACAAATGTTAACATTATATTTGTTCATTCCGATGTCACAAACGTATAATTTTTCAGCTGATGCGTGATCTGTTACTATTAGAAGGTTTAAAGGTCTTAAATAATTGGTTGAAGCATGCATGAGAAAGCCTTTTCACGCTGCTATAGAGTGCAAGAGAACAACCACCTACCCAAAATTGTTACATGATAAGGCATAATTTGTTCCCGGCCCCCAGTGACGTCTCTGCGGGTCACAGGCTGAAGAACACTGGTTAAACAGACTGCGTCGTTCCGTTCGCGGGTGGACATTTTTGCTGGAATCCCTGGAGATCGTCATGAGCGCTACTGAGTTAATTCTCTGTGTTACGCTCTCCACAGGCCACTGACCGTTCTTTGCGAAGACATGGAGCCCTTTGGGATGATATGAAGTAGATTGTCTCTGACGAGGGGATCTGAGATTGTCTCCGACGAGGGGATCTGAGATTGACGAGGAGATCTGAGATTGTCTCCGACGAGGGGATCTGAGATTGTCTCTGACGAAGGGATCTGAGATTGTCTGACCAGGGGATCTGAGATTGTCTCTGACGAGGAGATCTGAGATTGTATCTGACGAGGGGATCTGAGATTATCTGACGAGGGGATCTGAGATTGTCTGACAAGGAGATCTGAGATTGTCTCTGACGAGGGGATCTGAGGTTGTATGACGAGGGGATCTGAGGTTGTATGACGAGGGGATCTGAGATTGTCTCTGACGAGGGGATCTGAGATTGTCTCTGACAAGGGGATCTGAGATTGTCTGACGAGGAGATCTGAGATTGTCTCTGACGAGGAGATCTGATATTGTCTGACGAGGAGATCTGAGATTGTCTCTGACGAGGAGATCTGAGATTGTCTCTGACGAGGGGGATCTAAGATCGTCTGACGAGGAGATCTGAGATTGTCTCTGACGAGGAGATCTGAGATTGTCTCTGACGAGGGGATCTGAGATTGTCTGTCGAGGGGGATCTGAGATTGTCTGACGAGGAGATCTGAGATTGTCTCTGACGAGGAGATCTGAGATTGTCTCTGACGAGGGGATCTGAGGTTGTCTGACGAGGGGATCTGAGATTGTCTGACGAGATCTGAGATTGTCTTTGACGAGGGGATCTGAGATCGTCTCTGACGAGGGGATCTGAAATTGTTTGAAAAGGAGATCTGAGATTGTCTCTGACGAGGGGGATCTGAGATCGTCCGACGAGGCAATCTGAGATTATCTCTGACCAGGGGATCTGAGGTTGTCTGACGAGGAGATCTGAGATTGTTTCTGACGAGGGGATCTGAGATTGTCTCTGACGAGGGGATCTGAGATTGACGAGGGGATCTGAAATTGTCTCTGACGAGGGGATCTGAGATTGTCTCTGACGAGGAGATCTGAGGTTGTCTGACGAGGAGATCTGAGATTGTCTGACGAGGGGATCTGAGATTGTCTCTGACCAGAGGATCAGGCCAATACTTGACGCTCAGAGGGAAGGCAATTGACCAGGGGATCAGGCCGATACTTGACGCTCAGAGGGAAGGCAACTGAGCAGGGGATCAGGCGGATACTTGACGCTCAGAGGGAAGGCAATTGACCATGGGATCAGGCCAATACTTGACGCTCAGAGGGAAGGCAACTGAGCAGGGGATCAGGCGGATACTTGACGCTCAGAGGGAAGGCAATTGACCAGGGGATCAGGCCGATACTTGACGCTCAGAGGGAAGGCAACTGAGCAGGGGATCAGGCGGATACTTGACGCTCAGAGGGAAGGCAATTGACCAGGGGATCAGGCCAATACTTGACGCTCAGAGGGAAGGCAATTGACCAGGGGATCAGGCCAATACTTGACGCTCAGAGGGAAGGCAATTGACCAGGGGATCAGGCCAATACTTGACGCTCAGAGGGAAGGCAATTGACCAGGGGATCAGGCCAATACTTGACGCTCAGAGGGAAGGCAATTGACCATGGGATCAGGCCGATACTTGACGCTCAGAGGGAAGGCAATTGACCAGGGGATCAGGCCGATACTTGACGCTCAGAGGGAAGGCAATTGACCATGGGATCAGGCCGATACTTGACGCTCAGAGGGAAGGCAATTGACCATGGGATCAGGCCGATACTTGACGCTCAGAGGGAAGGCAATTGACCAGGGGATCAGGCCGATACTTGACGCTCAGAGGGAAGGCAATTGACCAGGGGATCAGGCCGATACTTGACGCTCAGAGGGAAGGCAATTGACCAGGGGATCAGGCCGATACTTGACGCTCAGAGGGAAGGCAATTGACCAGGGGATCAGGCCGATACTTGACGCTCAGAGGGAAGGCAGCTGGCAAAGGGATCTGGCCGATACTCGTCGCTCAGAGGAAAGTCAAGACGGACGTATAATCAGACAGCTCCTATCTTCATTAGTTTTGTAACTGCGCTGGCTGCTGAAGATCGGAACGGAGCGCTTAAAGAAATGCTCCGAGATCTGTGATGTATGTTCTTGAATCAGCTCAGCTCCCTCAGGATTGAACTTCAAGCTGAAGACATGGTGTGGAGTGCTTATCAGCTGCATTGACCGATCTGGCTAACGTCACTTTCTATTCTTCCTAAAAATGTCTTCAACGTTTTCTGCTCCATCGATCTTAACCCTTACAAAAAGTCAACTGTTAACACTCAGAGGATTACCTTAGTTGCACCAGGTTCTATCCTATGTGGCTCGGTCTTTCCTCACAGTGCGGTTAATCGCCTGCTAAAAGTAGGCTCCGGCGACGATCACACAGTGCTGTCCGTAAAACTTGCACTCTTTAACCAAACGATACAACGGGGAAACGAACCCGCGACTTTCAGAGCGACATGGAGACCCCTCTCATCACTTGTACTCATCAATACAAGAAGGTAATTTCATGGATGTGACGGTAAGTGAAAACAAGGGTCTTAGTCTGAACAAAAAAGTAATGTTAATTACAAAGAAAATGCTAAAATGCAACATCAAAGTAAGTAGGACAAACCTCAAGCAAGCTTTAAGTATTTGGGTAGCCTGATTACATCAAATGGAAGATGTATTAAAGAAGTTAAATGTCGAATAGCCCAAGCAAAGGTTGCATTTTAGTAAAATTTTTACAAAATGAAGAATATTTTATGCAATCTTTCTTTGTCATTTGGGACGAGAAAGACAGTTCTTGAAAACTTATCAATACTATCTTGATATACGGAGGTAAACCATGGACATTTAGTAGATTAGTTAAAAGTTATTTGGAAGCTGGGAATATGTGATTTTATAGACGAATAGTGAGAATACACTGGACAAAGAGTAATGAAAATGTCTGGAAAGAAACTGACCCATGAAGAGAACTGATTGCCCACATAAGAAGGAGACAATCTACATTCTTTGGTCATATGATGAGAAGGAGAAACCTGGAGTACATCGTGATGGTTGGAAAGTTAGAAGGAAAGAGAGGCAGAGGGTGACTGAGAGTACATATGGTGGACAGTTTGACATTATGGCATCGAGGATCATCTGTGTCAGAGTTGACTGAAAGTACACGAGACAGAAGGTTGTGGATAGACATGACTACCAACGCCACACAGCATAGACTTTAAGAAGGAGAAGCAGACAGGAGGTTGTGGATAGAAATGACTACCAACTCCACACAGCATAGACTTTAAGAAGGAGAAGCAGACAGGAGGTTGTGGATAGACATGACTACCAACTCCACACAGCATAAACTTTAAGAAGGAGAAGCAGACAGGAGGTTGTGGATAGAAATGACTATCAACTCCACACAGCATAGACTTTAAGAAGGAGAAGCAGACAGGAGGTTGTGGATAGACATGACTACCAACTCCACACAGCATAAACTTTAAGAAGGAGAAGCAGACAGGAGGTTGTGGATAGACATGACTACCAACTCCACACAGAATAAACTTTAAGAAGGAGAAGCAGACAGGAGGTTGTGGATAGACATGACTACCAACGCCACACAGCATAGACTTTAAGAAGGAGAAGCAGACAGGAGGTTGTGGATAGAAATGACTACCAACTCCACACAGCATAAACTTTAAGAAGGAGAAGCAGACAGGAGGTTGTGGATAGACATGACTACCAACGCCACACAGCATAGACTTTAAGAAGGAGAAGCAGACAGGAGGTTGTGGATAGAAATGACTACCAACTCCACACAGCATAAACTTTAAGAAGGAGAAGCAGACAGGAGGTTGTGGATAGACATGACTACCAACTCCACACAGCAAAGACTTTAAGAAGAAGAAGACAGGAGACAGAAGGTTGTAGATAGACATGACTACCAACACGGCATTGACTTTAAGAAGAAGAAGAGGAAGCAGACAGAAGGTTGTTGATAGACATGACTACCAACAAAGCATTAACTTTAAGAAGAAGAAGACAGGAGACAGAAAGTTGTAGATAGACATGACTATCACGCCTCACGGCATAGACTTAAAGAAGAAGAAGAAGAGGAAGCAGACAGAAGGTTGTTGATAGACATGACTACCAACAAGGCATTGACTTTAAGAAAAAGAAGAAAGGAGACAGAAGGCTGTAGATAGACATGACTATCACGCCTCACGGCATAGACTTTAAGAAGAAGACAGGAGACAGAAGCTTGTGGATAGACATGACTATCACGCCTCACGGCACAGACTTTAGGAAGAAGAAGACAGGAGACAGAGGGTTGTAGATAGACATGACTATCACGCCACACGGCACAGACTTTAAGAAGTTCTTGTATCCGCCGTTTGCAATGGCAGCCAATTGTTCGGGTTCTGCAGTGCGAGCAAGTAGCATTTTTTTATGGGGCCACTGTCTTGCAGTAATCTGGCCGCATGACTAAGTCATTCGATTCGCTATTATTAACCACTCAGCCAGACTCTGGTTTTGTCCCCGCTTGCTTTCAGAACATATTGATTGAATATTGTCTGCTTCTGTTTCATTAAAAATCCAGTGTAAGCATTTCCTTTGTGACCCTCCGATATTGCTGACCAAATGTGGCATTGATATAGTCGGGCGGGCGAAAGTGATCAGTTCAAGAGTGTTCTTCAATGGTACATCCGGACAGACACGACTGCTGTGCAATATTGATGTCGTCTGCCGAAGTGTTTCATGAATATCTCTGCATGAATGTCCAATTTCTGCAAATCCTTTAGCTTTTTATATTTTGTCGGCTCTGTGGCTAAGTCGATGCGAACGCTTCGTAATGCCGGGGTGCCGGGTTCGATCCCAGCTGCGGGCCATGCGGGTTGCTTTGGTTTCGACAGTGGTATCAGGGGGCTGACCGTCTAGAAAGCAATGACAAACTACTGGACGTAAATTTGCCAAGCTGCTCGGGTTAGTTCCGCAACTTCCTGTAAAGGATAGGCAACTAATCTTTGATATTATTCTTTTTTTCCGTCTGTTGTCAGTGTCTCCATTAGCCGAGCTGGGGCATGCTAGGTTGCCTGGTGATCTTCTTAGGCTGTAGATGACCTCCGTCTCTTGGTGTTGACATTTCATTCTGTAAAAACGCCCCTTGTGTGTTTAAAATCTGTCCTTTGCTTAAATTGCAGTTTTGTTTTTAAATGAAGTTTCTATATCTTCTTTAGCCATGCTCATACCTTTGGTTTCTTCATGCTGATTGTTCGAGATTTTTTTTGTGTC
The DNA here is from genome assembly GCA_905116865.2 of Candidula unifasciata. Taxonomy (NCBI): domain Eukaryota; kingdom Metazoa; phylum Mollusca; class Gastropoda; order Stylommatophora; family Geomitridae; genus Candidula; species Candidula unifasciata. The sequence goes on from CAJHNH020005668.1 coordinate 503,548, forward strand.
CGTGTTTGTTTGTCGCTACCATCCGGTTGTCGGTGTTGCTTGGCAGTTCATGTTTTCAACTTGTTATATGCTTAATTCCCATGTCCCAATGTAAACCATCTTCTGTACTGGCTTTGTTCACAGTCTATTTCCTAATGAATGCCATTCAAAGTCGGATTAACCACTATGCACACTAGGCACGTTCTTATGGCGTCACAATTAGAAGGGGCAGCACATAAATTTTCATTACCTTAGTGTTAATTTTCTTAGCTAAAGTAAATTACAAATCCAGTCAGAACAGCAGTGCAACAAGGCGGGATGGACGCCTAATCTCTGTTCGGTTTAGAGGTTGTAGTTTTAGAGAAGACTGGGTTTGAGGCTGTATTATGATCAAAAACTTTACAATTAACAAATCCCCCGTGAGGGTTCCGTGGCCCTATTATAGGGAAAACAAGAATAGACCCTCTGCCTACCTAAAAACATGTCGTAGGAGTTGACTAACTGGGAGCTTCCTTCAAAGTCGGAGTGCATCTGCATGAGAGGCAAGGAACCAGCAGTCTGCATACAAATGAGTCAGATCTGTAAAACGGATGCACACACAAAACTCAGATTCTGGAACAGGACTGCAGTCCAGAAGTGGATGAACAACCTGAGCTTTCCGCCAGAACAGCAGTGCAACAAGGCAGGATGGACGCCTAATCTCTGTTCGGTTTAGAGGTTGTGTAGTATTAGTTGAGACTAAGTTTGAGGATGTATTATGATCACAGACTTTATATTTCTTTTATCCTAAATTGTGTATGTATTAAATTGCATATAGAGGGTGCCAGTACCGTCTACACACATGGGTCAGCTGGGCTGGGGAGCTCCACGACCATAGGGATCCCATGCTGATCTGTGCTCGCAAGTAACCATTGACGTCTCGTTCCTGTGGGTGGTTGTCGTACAAGCCCCAGCTCACTGGTTTGCTCAGGTGCCGATTATCTTGTCGAAAAAGTGGAAACGGGGGGAGGGAGGGGGCCAGTATTTTTGTAATGCTTAGGACACGTAAGTGTCTTAAACCAGCCCTGATACCATTGCTGTTGTGTCTCGGTTGTACCAGGGTTTAACAATCGACACGAAATACATTATCATTGCTTTTGTATTGATTGTACCAGGGTTTAACCATCGACACGAAATATATTATCATAGCTGTTGTATTGGTTGTACCAGGGTTTAACCATTGACACAAAATACATTTTTATAGCTGTTGTATTGGTTGTACCAGGGTTTAACCATCGACACGAAATCCATTATCATAGCTGTTGTATTGATTGTACCAGGGTTTAACTATCGACACGAAATGAATTAATTATAGCTGTTGTATTGATTGTACCAGGGTTTAACCATCGACACGAACTAGATTATCATAGCTGTTGTATTGGTTGTACCAGGGTTTAACTACCGACACGAACTAGATTATCATAGCTGTTGTATTGGTTGTACCAGGGTTTAACTACCGACACGAACTAGATTATCATAGCTGTTGTATTGATGGTACCAGGGTTTAACCATCGACACGAACTAGATTATCATAGCTGTTGTATTGGTTGTACCAGGGTTTAACTACCGACACGAACTAGATTATCAAAGCTGTTGTCAACACCCAACGCCAACATGGAGTCTATGCTCTGAGATGGGGAAAGAACCAGGCAGTGAAGTACCTGGGGATTCGATTTGATCGCAGCTTGGCCTATACTAGACATATAAATGGTGATAAAGCCAAGCAGGGCTTAGCTGCGATGAGAGTGATGGCTGCAGCAAACTGTGAGAAGTGTCATTCATGTCTTTTGTATCAGGGTCTGGTTATTTCTGTCTTTGAGTTTGCGATAGCGATCCTGACTTTTAGCCACAAGCAGATGGAGAGGATGGAAAGGATAAAGAACGAGGCTATGCGCATTATACTTGCATGTACAATAGATACAGCTTGCAGGACGATGCGCTACCTTCTCTTTTCTAACCAAGGAGGACATAATTCATCTTTGCCGAGCACGTGCTTACATCAGAATCAACACAGACACGACACGCGCCACATGGTGAAATTAAGAAGAGAAAAAGAAGCAACAGGTTAAAAAGAGGACAGTCGTGAATAGGTCAGGCCAAGGACATTATTCCGCAGGTGAGTTCACTAGGACATAGAATCTGGTAAGGAATGGGTACAAGTACCAACAGATGACATAGAATCTGGTAAGGAATGGGTACAACAGATGTATTCACTCGAGGACATAGAATCTGGTGAGGAATGGGTACAAGTACAACAGATGTGTTCATTCGAGGACATAACATCTGTTAAGGAATGGGTACAAGTGCAACAGATGTGTTCACTTGAGAACATAGAATCTGGTGAGGAATGGGTACAAGTACAACAGATGTGTTCACTTGAGAACATAGAATCTGGTGAGGAATGGGTACAAGTACAACAGATGACATAGAATCTGGTAAGAAATGGGTGCAAGTACAACAGATGACATAGAATCTGGTAAGGAATGGGTACAAGTACAACAGATGACATAGAATCTGGTGAGGAATGGGTACAAGTACAACAGATGTGTTCACTTGAGGACATAGAATCTGGTGAGGAATTGGTACAAGTACAACAGATGACATAGAATCTGGTGAGGAATGGGTACAAGTACAACAGATGACATAGAATCTGTTGAGGAATTGGTACAAGTACAACAGATGACAGAATCTGGTGAGGAAATGGTACAAGTACAACAGATGACATTGAATCTGGTGAGGAATGGGTACAAGTACCAACAGATGACATAGAATCTGGTGAGGAGAGGAATAGGTACAAGTACCAACAGATGACATAGAATCTGGTGAGGAATTGGTACAAGTACCAACAGATGACATAGAATCTGGTGAGGAATGGGCACAAGTACAACAGATGACATAGAATCTGGTGAGGAATGGGTACAAGTAGAACAGATAACATAGAATCTGGTGAGGAATGGGTACAAGTACCAACAGAGTGCGGCACGACCTTGTCTGTGTCCATAGGTCTAGACAGAAACTGCAGACAAGAAAGTCCAGCCGCTGTTGAAACAGAAGTGCAGGCTTTGATTTTCGAAAAATTCTCTATATGATGATGCTGTCATTTACACAGATGGATCTTCAGTTCGCCGTGTGATAAGCTCTAGGGCTTTTACGGCGCAAGCTGGAGTTAGAATTGTGATGCAAGATTCTGGTGCTGGTGCCTTGACCACAAATAGTCTGACTATGGAGTTCATGGTGGTGAAAAAAGCAGTGACCCGGCTGGAGACACAGACCTTTTCCCGCGCAGGCTTTTTCACCGACTCAGTATGCTCAGAAAGATCCATATTTGTGCCAGGGTAATGCAGGCATGCAAGGAGATGAGTACGCTGATCAACTCGCAGGTAAAGCTAAGATGAGGGTGGACAATCCATGGACCATACTGATATTATGAATTCATTAGGAGAAGTAAGACTTTAGCGAGAACCAAGTGTTGACTGTGAATCTGCAACAATCACAAGACTGCAAGAACAACGTGTTAAAAGGGGTGTGGTCAGACAAGAGCACTATACAGGAAGCCAGAGAAGAATAAGAAACCAACACAGAACTGCAGTGGTCAGCCGCTACACGCTACGGGATTTACTAAGGAGGGGATACTAGCGTTTATGGACTGAATGGTTCGATGTCCAGTCAGGAAAATCAGTCGACTAACTAACTAACTAAGCCGGATTGTTCGAGGGTTTAACAATCAATCTTCTTCTTCTGCCTTTCTATCCTCCAATGGAGCATAGGCCCTCAACCAACTCACGCCAAGTCGTTCTATCCTTCGCCATTGCATGGAGCTCTCCCCATGTCCTCCCAGTCTTTCTAACCTCATACTCCAGCTCTCTTCTCCATGTGTTTTTTGGCCTTCCTTTATTCCTATGCCCCTGTGGGTTCTAATGCAAAGACATTCTAGTTATGCTGTTCTCCTGTTTTCTCAGTGTGTGCCCTATCCAACGCCAGCGTCTTTTCCTCACCTCCTGATCCACTGGAGCCTGTTTAGTTCTCTCCCAAAGTTCTACATTAGTTATTCTATCATACCATTTTATTCCCTCTATTCTGCGCAGGCACCAGTTAATGAATGTCTGTAATTTATTAGTAATTGCCTTGGTTGTTCTCCATGTTTCCGCTCCATACAATAGTACTGATTTGACATTAGAATTAAAAATTTTTAGTTCAGTATTTCTTTTAATTTCTTTTGACCTCCACAAATTCCCTAGTGCTATGAAAGCCCCTCTTGCCTTTTGTATTCTTATTTTAATATCTCTACCAGTTCCTCCATCTTTATCTACATTACTGCCTAAATAGGTGTACGACTCCACGTTTTGGAGTGGGTTGCCATTAAGAGAAACCACATTACTATTTGCCTGATTTATCCTCATTATCTTTTTAACAATCAATACGAAGTAGATAATTATTGCTTTTTATGGGTTATACGAGCGTTGAGTTGGGGCATTTCACTGCGTGCTCCGTCCTCGCAGCCAGCGCAGAGTTCTAATACCAATGGTACCGGTCACAATCTGGTTATAAGTCCGTCTTGTCTTTCCCCTGAGTGTAGTGACCCGGACAGACCCTCTGGTTACACCCAGGTGCTTCATTCTCTCCAGGCCATAATAATCTTTTCGCTTCTGACTCCGTCGCTTGTTCCCGGAGGGCCCTGACCACATCTGCCTTCTCATGTATCACTGAACCACCCAGTGGTGCTAATCCAGCCAATCTCTCTGCTTGTTCATTGCCCACTATGCCTGGCATGGCCTGGAGAAAAGATCCAAGCTGTACTCACTACCCGTGACCTTCTCAGTGAAGCTTTCCACTCTGCCCAAAGCATCCCTGATTTCACCTTTCTCAGCATGCTTTCAGAATCTGTTACAATTACGACATGTGTATACATCTTGTTCTTTAGCCAACGGAGAGCTGCAGTTACCGCCTCCATCTCGATTCTCGTGCTAGACCTGGTGATATCTTACGATAGGCTGTCATACACTAACGACTAACGATTTCCCATTAGCTTTCGCTACAAACACCAAGGCGCTTCTCTTCCCTCTCAAAACGGAACCATCTGTATCAGATCATTGCCGCGAGAATTGTCGTGAATCAACTGTTGGGCTTTCACCTCCATAGCACTCGCTGGCCACTCTCTGCACTCCTGTCCCAATGTGATTAAAACCCTACACAGATCAGACGTTTCCCCTAGTGCTCTGACACACTCCTTTCCTCCTCCAGTGTTTTCCAGTATGCATACTTGTCCTATTATGTCATCTGCTGAGCCATCCACAATTTTCCCCCTTTCAGCCTTTGGCGCTTAGTTGCAGCTAAAGCTTCATATAGAGGGTGTTCTTTGTCTGCAGCTACTCTGAGGTATGACTTAGTCTGCAGCACCTTTAGCCTATCTGCAATTGTTGGCAACGCAAGGATGTATCGCATGCACACAATCGGGTTGTCTCTTGTACATCCCAGGATCAGCCACATAGCTTCATTGTGTATGCGCTCCAGTTTCTCTAGCTGACTCTTCGAGACAGTGAGTTACCCCAATCCATAATCAATCACTGAGGTGCTTAAGTGCTGGCAAAGTGTGAACAGCATTCTCTGCTCCATGTTCATCGCTGCCATAATCTTTAGTGCCTTTAGACCTTTTTGAGCCAATGGGGTGTACAAAGGTTTAACCATCGACACAAAGAACATTGTATTTTTTGTACTGCATATTATGTGGTGCCGTGTTTGACAAGATCATCTATTCTAGAAATCACACACCTTTTATGTAGTTCGTTCGTTTATTTTAAATAAGTGTCAATTTCTCCCAAACCGTGACGAATGCACGGGTTAAATTTTAATTTGCCGTTATGACTACATTGTTTAATTTAACACTCACATTGGCGGTTGAGTTCATTGTGCATTTCTTTATTAATTGCAACAGTCAGTAAAAGTAGTAAACTTTCGCTTGAGTTATATCCTTTTTAATATGTTCCCCTATTTTTTCCCCTGAAAAGAGAATTTAAAAATTATAGAATAAAGCTTTCTTTCACTATTCAGGGCTAAGCAGGGCACTGAAATCTAGTACTTTTTAAAACCATTAAGTCTTCCTGAATGTAAACAATATATTTGGTTGAACTGGGTTCTGTAATGTGTTGCTGCTGTGATGACATCCCAGAGGTCCTTAATTTATTTGATAAACCACGTCTGTAATCAGGTAACACTTTTCTGGTTTGTTCCTTATTTTCTTGATTAACCAAGTTTCTTATCTTGTAACACGTTCGTTCTTTATTTTACTTGTGTTACTCGATTAATTTTATTTTACTTGACAAACCATATTTGTAAGCAGGTAAAACTGTCCTGGTTCCGTCCTCATTTTCTTGCGCTAGAGTTTCATTTCCTTGCGCTGCCAAGACATCAACATGGCTGCTTCAGGATACGTCAGTTACGTGGTGTTTTGTATTCGTGTATGTGTGTGTGTTTTTCCCCCCATTTATTTATGTAATGTGCTGATGAAGGCTCTGTTGCCGCAACCTTCACGTTTCGGTTGTCTTCTTTTTCTTCGCGTTCACCAGCTGTAAACTCTGGAGGGAGGTTGCGTGTGCATCCGTTTTACAGATCTGACTCATTTGTATGAAGACTGCTGGTTCCTTGACTCTTAGGCAGATATACTTCGACTTCAAAGGAAGTTCCGAATTAGCCGCCTCTTACGACATGCTTTTGGGTAGGCAGTCTACTCTTCCCCCCCCCCCTAAAATAGGGCCGCGGAACCCACACGGTTCGGGGAGTTTCGGTTGTGTTCGTCATATTGCGAGGCTGGCTGATCTACTATTTGTTCGGTTGTTATATCTTTCGATGGATTTGATTAGAAGGGGTCTGATTGTTTTTCTTTAACCTTTTTTCATTTGATCAGGGGTAGGTTCTTGATGTTTAAGGTGACATGTACTGGGTGTAGTTCTTGATTTTTAAGGTGACATTTACTGGGTGCAGTTCTGGATTTTAAAGGTGACATGAACTGGGAGTAGTTCTTGATGTCTAAGGTGATGTGTACAGAGAATTGTTTTTGATGTCTAATGTGACTTGTGCAAGGAATTATTCTTGATATCTAATTTGATGTGTGCGGAAATTATTCTTGATGTCTAATGTAAATTGTGCAGCGAATTATTCTTGATATCTAATATGACTTGTGCAAGGAATTATTGTTCTTGTGGTCTAAGGTGACTTGTGCAGGGGAATTGTTCTTGATGTCTAAGGTGACGTGTACAGAGAAGTGTTCGTGATGTCTAAGGTGACGTGTACAGAGAAGTGTTCGTGATGTCTAAGGTGGCCTCGCTCTATCACATATAGAAAGACAGACGAGTACTTCAGACAGACAGTCAAGAAGAAATGTGTGTAGACAAACAGATAGATATACAGACAGAGAGAAAAAAGAGAGAGAGAGGAAAGGAGAGACAAAGATATAGAGTATGCAGTCGTATTGACAGAGCAACTAAAGGACTGTAATAGCGATCTTTCATCATTGGAATGTTTTTGCCCCAGACAATCTCCAGGACAAAAGCAACAATCTAATGATTGTTGGGAGATGTTTGCCCTAGCATGACGGTCTGACCTGGTCATCTCTATACAGAAGAGCAAATGTTAGACGTAAGTAATTACAAGAAAGCCAGGGAAATGACCACTAAATCAAGCAGACGTTAAGTGCACGCGCTGATCATCTGGACAATAAAATAGCAGCAAGACAGAACGCTGGACATATCAATTGTGAGCGGAGGAGGAGAGGAGATAATGACGTACCACTAGAAAGTCATACAAAGGCCAGAAACCATAGTCGTGTCCATCTTTGACTGTGTCGGCTTGTAGCGGGCACAAAGCCAAGAGCTGCGACATGTCGACGTGCAGCCATCTTGAAATAAATTGAATATGTCTGCAGTTAACATTCACTTTGCTTGCCTTACAATTCAACTTACAATCCAAATACGTTTCAAGTGCTGTGATACATTCTCACCAACACGCACATGAACATACAGTGCTGTGATATGTTGATGTAAACACCGTGATACATCCAGATGAGCATACATTATTGTGATGCATTCACACGAGCAGGGTGATATACGTACAGGATAACGTTAGAGTACAGTGACGCATTCACAACCAACAAACAGAGTTGCTCGCGCATATATGCATGAAGTCCCATGATGCGTCTACATACAAACAATAATACACACATATGACGGTCATGTGAGGCATTCACGCACATATAAAGACCATAACAATACAGACTGCTAAACTATAACATAGTATTTCCACAAGAACCAACAAAGTAATCAATAAACTCTACTCTCTCTCTCTCTCTTACTTTCTCTCTCTTTCTCTCTCTCTCTCTCTCTCTTACTTTCTCTCTCTCTCTCTCTTACTTTCTCTCTCTCTCTCTCTCTCTCTCTCTCTCTCTCTCTCTCTCTCTTACTTTCTCTCTCTCTCTTACTTTCTCTCTCTCCCTCTCTCTCTCTCTCTCTCTCTTACTTTCTCTCTCTCTCTCTTACTTTCTCTCTCTCTCTCTCTCTCTCTCTCTCTCTCTCTCTCTCTCTTACTTTCTCTCTCTCTCTCTCTCTCTCTCTCTCTTCTCTCTCTCTCTCTCTCTCTCTCTCTCTCTCTCTCTCTCTCTCTCTCCCCTTCCCCTTTTTTTTCACATCGGGGTTATCAGCTCGTACTGTAAAAAAAAACACAGTAGAAACCACACATCACAAATAAAACAGAACAGCAGAAACCACACATAATACCATAAACAGAACAACAGAAACCACACATCACAGCATAAACAAAACAGCAGAAACCACACATCACAGCATAAACAAAACAGCAATAACCACACATCACAGCTCGAACACAACAGCAGAAACCACATAACACAGCATTCGCGGAGAGATATCAGTCAGGAAGCATCCGGATCTTTGAGGCCACACCGAATAAACACAATAAATAGATACGATTAGAAATTATGATGTGAGTATTGGGAGCAAAGAAGAAGAGATAGGAGGATACTCTAGGAAACATACAATTATGATATACAATGGCTACAAACTGAAACTCAAATCTGTCATGCCGGTACAAATCTCTGCACTGGGGCACCACAAGACGACTGCGCACTGGCCGGTCGTCCGGTGTGTGTGGGTTTGAATGACGGATATGTATCGGATGAGTGAGTGAGTTGGTCAGTGAGTGGTTGAGTGAGTGGTTGAGTGAGTGTGTGAGTGAGTAAAATGAACCTAACTAGGACCGCATACTGACTGATTAAACACTACCAAACGCAAAGAGTCACTATTCGGATGACATCCTCTAGGTACAAAACTAAGGGATTCTTTTCAAACGTAAAGGTACATGTTCCCACAGGACAGCTGAACGAGAATCTACACGGATGGATCAGCAAAAGAGGCAACTACGAATGGTGGGGCAGGTGTTTACATAAAACACCCAGATGCCACTACTGTGTCCCTAGCAGCCCCCACCGGACGAACTTGCTCTAACTACAAGGCAGAGCTCTCAGCCCTTTTGATGGCAGCGCAGTATATGAACAATCTGCAAATTACCGCAGGCAGGATAGTTTTTCTGACTGACTCACTGTCAGCTATACAGGCCCTAGCGTCCAAACCTACCGACAGCACACTACAAAGTCTAACACAGGAACTTGCTATGTTGTCAAATAAGGCAGAAATTCACATGCAGTGGATTCCGTCTCACTGTGGCATCAAAGGCAATGAAATCTCAGATGCTTTAGCCAAGGAAGGCAGTAACAAACCACAGACCTACCAGCCACTATCTTTTCTAGAAGTCAAAACTCTCATTAAGAGAAAATCAGAAACAGATTGGAAAACCAACACTGGTTATAACTACGGAAAAGATTTTCTGAAACACTTGAACAGAACAGACCAAGTCACAGTTTTTCGCTTACGCACTGGACACTGCAGACTCAATAAACACTCACATAAATTAGGTATGAGCCAAACAGCTCTCTGCCAGTGCCTTCGTGCTGAACAGACTCCAGAACATGTCCTGCAAGACTGTCCTCTCCTAGCGGAGCTGCGGAGCGACATATGGCAACACCCAGTAGAACTGACAACTAAGCTTTGGGGAAACCTAAGAGACCTTGAAAAGACATCCCAGTTTATGACCCACAGTGGATTATGCGCATGACCAGAGATCGCTGAAGAAGAAGAAACGTAAAGGTATATTAACCAACCACCCCTTGCCCTCCCCCCCCCCCCCAAAAAAAAAAAAAAAAAAACTGGGTTACAAAGTTACAGGAATGTGTATTATGTTTCGGATGACTGACTTACTTTTAACCCCACGGAGACCGCACAACTAGCGATAAGCACCCAGTGACACAAAGTGCCAACATTTGGATGAGAATTACTCGGCCGCAAGTCCTAAAAACCCCGTACAACTGTTAGATTAAAATTAGGGCCCCCGGCGACAGCACAGCCGGGGTGGGGCTTTAAAATAACAAATAAAAATCTTTGGAGGGTTATATTAGGGATGTGGGATAATGTAAATCTGAGAGTAGTTCTGGAGTTTCCTTTTCACACATAGCTGCTAATGAACACATATCAAAGATTTTACATCAAGCAATACCAGTTAAAAACAAAACATGGATAGTCCAAGGCACGTGGATAACATCAGACGGAAGATGTATCGCATAGATACAGAACGAAATATGACAGATTTTAAAACTGAACAAATAACAAAATGGAGAGCGTTTTATAAACTATAGAACACCTTATGCAGTAAACTCGTGTCATGGGAGATCTGAAACGAGAATTCAGATGTAAATTTGGTCACGTGTTTGTAAATGCTGAATTTCTCTAGGCTGCCAATTCTTGATGTCCTTTTTACAGAAGATCTTTTCAATTTCTTGGGCAGCGAAAAAACAGCAACGGGTATTTTGGAAGATGGCTGGACTCAAAGACAACTTATCACAAACATCAGAAAGAGACACCCTCATCATCATCAATTTCCACTTCTGCCATTAAGCGTTGTGGGGAGGAACCGTTTGGGATCCATTGCTTGATGGGCAGCAATGACTATTGTCGTTTCGTGTGGATCTAGAAGCTCTTTAATGTCATCAGTCCATGTTCTCTCACGGCAGCCTCTTGAATTCGGTTGAGATCTTTTCATGTGCAACACCTGCGCTGGTGGCTGTTCTGGCTGCATTCTTACTAGATGACCAAATCATTTGATATTCTATTTCTCTGTGAATTTGCTGCATGGTTTTGTTCCTACATTCTGTCTGATAATATTATTTCTAACTTTGACTCGGATGGTTAAGTTGGTGTCTTTTCTCAGGCATCTAATTTCACATGTGGTAATTTTACGTAGGTTACATAAAGAGACAGTCATCTCTTTTTTTGTTTTTAATTTTTTTTTTTGATTAAGAGAGGTGGGAGGGGGGGGGGGGGGGGGGGGGGGGGGGGGGGTTATGTAATGAGAAGAAAGAAACTGGAACATGTGACCACAGGAAAAATCAGTGGTAAGAGAAAAAGAGGAGGACAGCGCAAGAAGATTCTTGAAAGCCTTTTGTCATGGCGTGGAGGGGTCTCGACCACACCAACTTATACCAGTTTTTGCGGATTGTGAGAGGCACGATCGGGCACGCCAGTCCGCAAGGCACTTGATGATCCTACAGTAGGGACGCCAAAAAAAAAAAAAAAACCAGAATATTCCGGAAGAGCCTTTAGCTTTTTTACATCAAAGGGACTCAAGGGAAATATGACTGGTTGAAGTGGGTTATAATAATAATAATTAATATAATCCTAATGTACAAAATGGCTAATTAATTTTTGTATTTTAAATAACATACAATGTAAATGAAATACTTAATGATAATGATGATTAAGAGCTGCCATTCGGCCTCTTATAAATGTTCTAAGGCCGCCATGTTTCACAGCACATGCCTGTTCGTCGCAGTTGGGGGTGTAGAAGGGGGAGGGGGGGGGGGTCGAATCAGCTTCAAAGCGGCTTTTTTAAATGTCTGACCATGGCTCCCAGTTCCACCTCAGCACCCACTACCATGGCTCCCAGTTCCACCTCAGCACCCACGACCACGCTCACAGTTCCACCTCAGCACCCACGACCACGGCTCCCAGTTCCACCTCAGCACCCACGACCATGGCTCCCAGTTCCACCTCAGCACCCACGACCACGGCTCCCAGTTCCACCTCAGCACCCACGACCATGGCTCCCAGTTCCACCTCAGCTCCCACGACCATGGCTCCCAGTTCCACCTCAGCTCCTACGACCACGGCTTTCAGTCAGCCCCCACGACCATGGCTCCCAGTTCCACCGTAACCCCCACGACCATGGCTCCCAGTTCCACCGTAACCCCCACGACCATGGCTACTAGTTCCACCGTAACCCCCACGACCATGGCTACCAGTTCCCCCCCCCCTAGCCCCCACGACCACTGAGGCCGCAGGCGAGTCTAGCTGCTACCCCACGGCCGCTGTGTTTAGTTAGTGACACATTTTGGCACACTGTAAATAACGCAACATACAGACAACCACACGTGCACTCTAATTAATCACGCACAGGCATACACTCTAATTCATTACACACAGCCATACACTCTAATTATTTACAAACAGGCATACACTCTTATAATTTACACACAGCCATACACTCTAATTAATTACACACAGCCATACACTCTAATTAATTACACACAGGCATACACTTTAATTAATTGCACAGTAGAGAGTGCGCACACACATTTATATCTGATATTAAGGTTACACTTTAATTTATTAAACACACGCGTACACTTTAATTAATTAAAGACAGCCATACACTCTATTTAATTTACACACAGGCATACACTCTAATTAATTACACACAAGCATACACTTTAATTAATTACAGAGGCATACACTAATTATTTACACACAGGCATACACTCTAATTATTTACACACAGCCATACACTCTAATTATTTACACACAGCCATACACTCTAATTAATCACACACAGGCATACACTTTAATTAATTGCACAGTAGAGAGTGCGCACACACATTTATATCTGATATTAAGGTTAGTTGCGTATTCTTTACAGGACGTTGCAGAACCAACCCCAACAGCCCATGGCTGTTGTGTGGTTTTTCTATGCAAATTTACCTCCAGTAGTTTGCCATTGCCTACTGGACGATTGTACCCTGATACCACTGTCAAAACCAAAGCACAACGCACGGTCGGCAGCTGGGATCGAACCTGGCACCCCGGTATTATGAAGCGTTCGCATCGACTTAGCCACAGAGTCAACATATCTGATATATACACGTTTATATAAAGTCACTGTATATAATGTATGTATGTGTGCATGTGTGTGAGGTGGAGAGAGATAGAAAGAAAGAATATATCTCCCCATCCAATCTGTATGATGTGTGTCAACGAACACAAGCAGCTACCAACCATAGAGCTGGTTTGTTGCCTGTCAAGTAGATTCGTTTGCAGCGCGTTTCCTGTTTTGTTGCCGTGTGCCCGGAGAAGATCAGCCTAATGAAGATAATGGCCAGGTACGTCAACTAGCCGTCTGCTATCTGCACTTATCTGCTCGTGCAAAAACACAAGGTTGATGGACGCGCAGAAAAACCGCCGGGTATTTGAACTTCCGCTCTGCAATCTTTTGATTTTCCACGACGCATTGCCGTGTATTGCTTTCGTAGAGTGGCCTCCACTTACAGAGCAGAGGCCTGACGATTGACTACAAGATTCCTGAAATTGTCATATTTTCTTTCATAAATAAGTCTCTGGTTGGCAGAGATGCATTTGGCTCATTCTGAATAGCCAACATTTTAGCGGGGCAGTTCTTAAGAGGTGCAGACAGCCAGTCCTGATGTACGGGAGTGAATCATGCACAATCAGCCGATTAGCGAACCCATAGGTTAGTTAGTTGCGTATCCTTTACAGGACGTTGCAGAACTAACTCCAGCAGCCCCTTGCTTTTGTGTGGTTTCTCTAGGCAAATTTAAGTTCAGTAGTTTGCCATTGCCCTCTGGACGGTCGACCCCCTGACACCACTGTCGAAACCAACGCTAGGCGCATGGCTCACAGGTGGGATCGAACCCGGCACCCGCGAACCCATAGAGGTACAGGAAAAAAGATGGACATCCTCAGACGGTCCACATGCTTGAGATACGTCAAAAGATGGGGGAGAACCCGAGAGTACATTTGACAACAAAACAGTTTTAAAAAAGGGCGGTGGGCGGCGGGGGGGGGGGGGGGGGACTGGATCCGGGTAAGATCAAGTGAGAAGATGTTGAGCAGCTTAACAGGGACCTGTGGTCGAACTGTTGTATCTTCTTCTCTGGCTTGGAGATGCAGTATCTCGCCACTCTGAAGAGGCTCACAGTTTTGTTGGTGGCTCGCAGTTTTTAAGCCCCTAGGGATGAAGAGAGAGAGAGAGAGAGAGAGAGAGAGAGAGAGAGAGAGAGAGAGAGAGAGAGAGAGAGAGAGAGAGAGAGAGAGAGAGAGAGGGTAGCTGGGCTCAGATACGGCAATGGATCAGATCAATCTTTAGCTGACCTATTCTTGCCCTGACTGTCTCATCGCTATACTAGTGCCCCCACCCCACCAGATGAAGGTGAGGTATAAAGTATTTAACCGAATCTATTAACAAGTAACAGTAACTTAACCACATATAGTTAAGAAACAAAACTCTGAAAAACATATCTTAGTTTTAAAACACTACTGTCAGCAAGGACAGGAAAGCAGGGAAAGTCCTCTCTGAAGCCTCATGTGCCACTAGGCATAACGAGAACTGATGATGATGATGATGACGATATGTGGCTGTAGATGCTGGCAAAGTCTATGACTGACGCACGTCGCCTTGTAAGTTAAAAAGAAAGTATACAGAACCTTTTCCGCGCCTTTGGACGTGTTGGGCATATAGGGCTAGACCTAAGTTTTATAGATTAATCGATGGGCGATGTGGCCAGCATCACACCGGCCAGCTTTATTATCCTAGGACCTGTATCCGGTAGTCACTCAAGGCAGGATCGACATTAGCGCTCCAAGGTCATTTTGGAAAAACATTTGGCGCCGACAGGACCCGAACCCACCCCCTTGCAATCTGTGTGTCTATATGTGTGTGTCTATGTATGTGTGTCTGTGTGTGTGTCTGTGTGTGTGTGTCTGTGTGTGTGTCTATGTGTGTGTGTCTGTGTGTGTGTCTGTGTGTGTCTGTGTGTGTGTGTCTGTGTCTATATGTGTGTATGTGTGTGTCTATGTGTGTGTGTCTATGTGTGTGTCTATGTGTGTGTGTCTATGTGTGTGTCTATGTGTGTGTGTCTATGTGTGTGTGTCTCTGTGTGTGTCTCTGTGTGTGTCTATGTGTGTGTATCTGTGTGTGTGTCTGTGTGTGTGTCTGTGTGTGTGTCTATTTGTGTGTGTCTATGTGTGTGTGTCTGTGTGTGTGTGTGTGTCTGTGTGTCTATGTGTGTGTGTCTATGTGTGTGTCTATATGTGTGTGCCTATGTGTGTGTGTCTATGTGTGTGTGTCTATGTGTGTTTATGTGTGTATCTATGTGTGTATCTATGTGTGTGTCTGTGTATGTCTATGAGTGTGTCAATCTGTGTATGTGTGTCTATGTGTGTCTGTGTCTATATGTGTGTATGTGTGTGTCTGTGAGTGTGTCTCTATGTGTGTGTGTGTCTGTGTGTGTGTTCTGTTTGTGTGTCTGTGTGTGTCTCTGTGTGTTTGTGTGTGTATCTATGTATGTGTCTGTGTGTGTCTATGTGTGTGTCAATATGTGTGTGTGTGTGTCTATGTGTGTGTGTCTATATGTGTGTCTTTATGTGTGTTTATGTGTGTCTGTGTGTGTGTCTGTATGTGCGTCTATGTGTGTTTATGTGTGTGTGTCTGTGTGTGTGTTTATTTATGTGTGTGTGTCTGTGTGTGTGTCTATGTGTTTGTCTGTGTGTATGTCTGTGTGGTTCTGTGTGTGCCTGTATATGTGTGGTTTCTTGGTTATTGCTGTAAGTGTGTATGTGTGTCCTATCTTGGTTATGTGAATATACGTGTAGCCTCTAGTCTGACGTGTGTGTATGAGCTGTATTAAGTCTAAATTTTTTACCAGTTCGTGCGGCATCTGACCAAATTAGAGCGTCAGTGTAGTGTCGACCTAACGCTTCCTGGTTACGTGCTTGTGATTTTCATGTGTATGCAATGCATGTGTCCGTGTGTGTGTGTATATATATATATGTGTGTGTGTGTGTGTGTGTGTGTGTGTGTGAATGCACCCCTGAACCGTCACCCATACTGGCCAGCTAACAATATTGTATGACCTTATATTCTTGTTCCTACCTAGCACAATGAACACGCTTCAAGCATCCATCTTTGCTGCTCTCATCTCGCTCCTGCTGGTGACACCATCTTCTACAGCAGCCGTGTCAGAATCTGCCAGGTAAGCCCAAAGATCCTAACTATATAACCTCCATACTGTTACTGTGTACCAGGCTAACCTCAACACTGTTACTGTGTACCAGGCTAACCTCCACACTGTTACTGTGTGCCAGGCTAACCTCCACACTGTTACTGTGTACCAGGCTAACCTCCACACTGTTACCGTGTACTAGGCTAACCTCCACACTGTTACTGTGTACCAGGCTAACCTCCATACTGTTACTGTGTACCAGGCTAACCTCCACACTGTTACTGTGTACCAGGCTAACCTCCACACTGTTACTGTGTACCAGGTTAACCTCCATACTGTTACTGTGTACCAGGCTAACCTCCACACTGTTACTGTGTACCAGGCTAACCTCCATACTGTTACTGTGTACCAGGCTAACCTCCACACTGTTACTGTGTACCAGGCTAACCTCCACACTGTTACTGTGTGCCAGGCTTATCTCCACACTGTTACTGTGTACCAGGCTAACCTCCACACTGTTACTGTGTGCCAGGCTTATCTCCACACTGTTACTGTGTGCCAGGCTAACCTCCACACTGTTACTGTGTGCCAGGCTAACCTCCACACTGTAACTGTGTGCCAGGCTAACCTCCACACTGTTACTGTGTACCAGGCTAACCTCCATATTGTTACTGTGTGCCAGGCTAACCTCCACACTGTTACTGTGTACCAGGCTAACCTCAACACTGTTACTGTGTGCCAGGCTAACCTCTATACTGTTACTGTGTGCCAGGATAACCTCCACACTGTTACTGTGTACCAGGCTAACCTCAACACTGTTACTGTGTGCCAGGCTAACCTCTATACTGTTACTGTGTACTAGGATAACCTCCACACTGTTACTGTGTACCAGGCTAACCTCCACACTGTTACTGTGTGCCAGGCTAACCTCCATACTGTTACTGTGTACCAGGCTAACCTCCACACTGTTACTGTGTACCAGGCTAACCTCCACACTGTTACTGTGTACCAGGCTAACCTCTACACTGTTACTGTGTACCAGGCTAACCTCCACACTGTTACTGTGTACCAGGCTAACCTCCACACTGTTACTGTGTACCAGGCTAACCTCCACACTGTTACTGTGTACCAGGCTAACCTCCACACTGTTACTGTGTACCAGGCTAACCTCCACACTGTTACTGTGTGCCAGGCTAACCTCCACACTGTTACTGTGTGCCAGGCTAACCTCCACACTGTTACTGTGTACGAGGGCTGGCTACCGCGTAGGCCACTGTTAGTCGCCAGATCTGTATTTCTGGAATAAGAAGCAGCCCTACATCCTAGCAGGTATGGCCTCCATTGTTATATGCTTACGATATACATTTGGTGCCAGACTATCTTATCTCTAGGATGCACGATATACATTTAGTTCCAGAATATCCTATCTCTAGCATGCACTATATACGTCTGGTCCTAGAATATATCATTTCTAGGATTTACGATATACGTTTGGTCTTAGCATATCTAATCTCTAGGATGTACTATATATACGTGTGGTCCTAGAATATCTAATCTCTAGGATTACGATACACGTTTGGTTCTAGGATATCTTATCTCTAGGATGTACGATATACGTTTGGTCCTAGAATATCTAATCTCTAGGGTGTACTATTTACGTTTGGTCCTAGAATATCTTATCTCTGGGATGTACTATATACGTTTGGTCCTAGAATATCTAATCTCTAGGGTGTACTATATACGTTTGGTCCTATAATATCTAGTCTCTAGGATGTACTATATACGTTTGGTCCTAGAATATCTAATCTCTAGGAGGTACGATATACGTTTGGTGCTAGAATATCTTATCTCTAGGAGGTACGATATACGTTTGGTCCTAGACTATCTTATCTCTATTAGGTGAAATCTAGTAGTCGATATCTTGTAGACGGAATCTAGTAGTCGATATTGTGTAGATTAAATCTAGTAGTATGACTGACCTACCATCGTAAAACAAAACTGGTACCATCTGTCTTCTATTACGCCGAATGTTGGGCGGCGTATGCTAACCCAACATCCCATATTATGCCAACGGCTTCGGGCGTAGGAGCACATTGGGTAGGATACTCGCCTTATCCTAGGAAGAGGAAATGCAACCTGAAAATTTTATGTTTTGGCAGGGCAGACCAGGCCCTTCGCCTTGGCTGGCAGCTGGTCTAGGATGGAAGCTCCGACAGGTGGACAGATAGAGCACTGCTCTTTTAATCCAGCAGCTTCTGCAACCTGCCTCGTTCCAAACGTACTGGTTTTACCTTTCCTTTGGAGTAAACAAAGCAGGTCGAGGGAGGGATCATTATGCATGAGCAACATGTGGTCTCTACAATACTGCCCAGGCTTTGTACTATGTAGAGAAAGAACTTCATCCCTGGCCTTGATTTGATATTTTCATTACGACAGTTGCAGGAAAAATTCAACGAACAAAATCAACCACTGTATGTTGTTTTTATTGATCTTACCAAGGCATTTGATTTGGTTAGCCGAAAAGGTCTGTTCAACGCACTGCAGAAGATTAGGTGTCCACCTGCTCTACTGAGCATTATTGAGTCGTTCCACACAGGTATGAAAGGTACAATCAACTTTGAGGGTGTAACATCGGAGGAGTTTGAATTCAAAAATGGAGTGAAGCAGGGGTGTGTACTTGCTCCTACCCTCTTTGGAATATACTTTTCACTTCTTTTGACACATGCCTTTCGAGATCAGGAGGGTGGTATTTTCATTCATTCTCGATCTGACGGCAGCCTTTACAATGCTCGCAGGCTGAAGGCCAAAACCAGGATAAGAAAAGTACTTATCAGAGAGCTGCTGTTTGCAATGATGCCGCTATAATCACCCTCTCAGAGGAGGAGCTGCAATGTTTACTATCTGCCTCTGCTGATGCATTCTGTGAATTTAGACTAACAGTCAGCAACAAAAACAACAACAAAAGACGAAGGTTATGGTGCGAGGTGTTAATGACACACCTACAGTCTACATTGACGGTGAAGCGCTTGAGACAGTAGACCATTTTACCTATCTGGGTTCCACAGTGAATAGTAAACTACCGCTGGACCAAGAAATCAACATCAGGATAGGTAAGGCAGCAACAACAATGAGCAGATTGACAACGAGAGTTTGGGAGAACAGAAAGCTCACAATTAAAACAAAAATCCTTGTCTATCAGGCTTGTGTTCTCAGCACTCTGCTTTATGGCAATGAAACTTGGTCAACCTTTTTTTCTGATGAAATCTAGTAGTCGATATCCTGTAGATGGAATCTAGTAGTCGATATCCTGTAGATGAAATCTAGTAGTCGTTATCCTGTAGATGGAATCTAGTAGTCGATATCCTGTAGATGGAATCCAGTAGTCGATATATTGTAAATTGAATCTAGTAGTTGATATACTGTAGACGGAATCTAGTAGTCGATATCGTGTATATGGAATCTGTTAGTCGATATTTTATGTGTATAATCTAGTAGTCACTCTCATGTATATGGAATCTAGTATTCGATATCCTATATATGGAATCTAGTAGTCGATATCCTGTAGATGGAATCTAGTAGGCGATATCGTACAAGTAGAATTTAGTAGTCGATATCCTGTAGAAAGAATCTAGTTGTCGATATTCTGTAGATGTAAATGAGTAGTCTAACTCCTGTAGATAGAATCTAATAGTCGATATCCTGTAGATGGAATCCAGTAGTCGATATATTGTAAATTGAATCTAGTAGTCGATATACTGTAGACGGAATCTAGTAGTCGATATCGTGTATATGGAATCTGTTAGTCGATATTTTATGTGTATAATCTAGTAGTCACTCTCATGTAGATGGAATCTAGTATTCGATATCCTATATATGGAATCTAGTAGTCGATATCCTGTAGATGGAATCTAGTAGGCGATATCGTACAAGTAGAATTTAGTAGTCGATATCCTGTAGAAAGAATCTAGTCGTCGATATTCTGTAGATGTAAATGAGTAGTCTAACTCCTGTAGATAGAATCTAATAGTCGATATCCTGTAGATGGAATCTAGTAGTCGATATCCTGTTGAAAGAATCTAGTAGTCGATATCCTGTAGATGGAATTTAGCAGTCGTTATTTTGTAGATGAAATCTAGTAGTCGATATCCTGTACACGGAATCTATAAGTCGATATCCTGTAGAGATGGAATCTAGTAGTCAATAACTTGTAGATGAAATCTATTAGTCGATATCCTGTAGATGGAATTTAGTAGTCGATATCCTATAGATTGAATCTAGTAGTCGATATCCTGTAGATAAAATTTAGTAGTCGATATCCTGTGAATAGAATTTAGTAGTCGATATCCTGTAAATGGAATCTAATAGTCGATATCCTGTAGACAGAATCTTGTAGTCGATACCCTGTAGACGGGATCAAGTAGTCGATACCCTAAAGATGGAATCTAGTAGTCGATATCCGGTAGATAGAATCTAGTAGTCGATATTGTGTGGATGGAATCCTGTAGTCGATATCCTGTAGATGGAATTTAGTAGTTGATGTCGCATATATGGGATCTATTAGTCAACATCTTGTTGGTGAAGTTTAGTAGTCGATATCTTGTAAGTGGAATGTAGTAGTCGGTATTGTGTAGATGGAATCTAGTAGTCGATATCATGTAGATAGAATCTAGTAGCAGCTATCGTGTAGATGAAATCCAGTAGTCGATATCATGTAGACGGAATATAGTAGTCGATGACATGTAGACGGAATCAAGTAGTCGATATCTGCAGATCAGCGTTTCTCAACCTGTGGGTCGCGACCATTATGTGGTTGCCAAAGATTTTCGGAAAACACAAATTCGTTTAAGTTATGAAGTAGCAAAGACATTTTTTTAATGACTCGATGTCGCCACAACATGAAGAACTGTATCAAAGGGTCGTTGCATCAGGAAGTTTGAGAGCCACTGCTGTAGATGGAATCTAGAAGTCGATATCCTGTTGACGGGATCAAGTAGTCGATATCCTGTTGACGGAATCTAGTAGTCGATATCCTGTTGACGGGATCAAGTAGTCGATATCCTGTTGACGGGATCTAGTAGTCGATATCCTGTTGACGGAATCTAGTAGTCGATATCCTGTTGACGGGATCAAGTAGTCGATATCCTGTTGACGGGATCAAGTAGTCGATATCCTGTTGACGGAATCTAGTAGTCGATATCCTGTTGACGGGATCAAGTAGTCGATATCCTGTTGACGGGATCTAGTAGTCGATATCCTGTTGACGGAATCTAGTAGTCGATATCCTGTTGACGGGATCAAGTAGTCGATATCCTGTTGACGGGATCTAGTAGTCGATATCCTGTTGACGGGATCTAGTAGTCGATATTCTGTTGACGGGATCTAGTAGTCGATATCCTGTTGACGGGATCTAGTAGTCGATATCCTGTTGACGGGATCTAGTAGTCGATATCCTGTTGACGGGATCTAGTAGTCGATATCCTGTTGACGAGATCTAGTAGTCGATATCCTGTTGACGGGATCTAGTAGTCGATATCCTGTTGACGGGATCTAGAAGTCGATATCCTGTTGACGGGATCAAGTAGTTGATATCCTATAGATAGAATACTTTCTGATGATTATAGAACTTGAATCTCTAACGTCTGTAACGTCACATGATAATAATGACAGTACCATTTTCTATAAAGTTCCCGGACAAAACGCCAGTCGGCAGACGTGAGGACGGCAGAGTACCTAGCCTGGATCGCGCTGGGAGGCAAGGTTCCATCCCAGGGCTGTGAGTTGGTGGCCTGTGGAGTTGTCGACGTTCATGCCAGGTCTGTGGAAGTCATGTGTAGTAGTTGTTAATGATGATGTGGTTGTAGTTGTTGTCAGTGGTGTGAGCATTGTGACGTCAATATTTCTTTAATCGCATCATGGGGTGCTTGTGTGTTTCGACCTTACAAAGTTGTGTGTTGTGTGTGTTATGTAAAGATTATTTCCTTTGTAGGCGTGTGTAGGTGTATGTGTGTTTGTATTTGTTGTGAAGATTGTTTCCCATACTAGCCTGTGTTTGTGTGTGTGTGTTTGTTTGTTTGTTGTTTAGGTACATTTTTATGCTGGCCTGTGTAGGTTTGTGTGTGTTTGTTGTTCAGGTAAATTCTGATGCTGGCCTGTGTAGGTTTGTGTGTGTGTGTTTGTTGTTCAGTTAAATTCTTATGCTGGCCTGTGTAGGTTTGTGTGTGTGTGTTTGTTGTTCAGGTAAATTCTTACGCTGGCCAGTGTAGGTTTGTGTGTGTGTGTGTGTTTGTTGTTCAGGTAAATTCTTACGCTGGCCAGTGTAGGTTTGTGTGTGTGTGTGTGTTTGTTGTTCAGGTAAATTCTTATGCGTGCATGTGTAGGTCTGTGTGTGTGTGTTTGTTGTTGAGGTAAATTCTTATGCTGGCCAGTGTAGGTTTGTTTGTTTTTGTTGTTAAGGTAAATTCTTATGCTGGTCTGTATATGTTTGTGTGTGTGTTTGTTGTTAAGGTAAATTCTTATGCTGGCCTGTGTAGGTTTGTGTGTGTTTGGTGTTAAGGTAAATTCTTATGCTGGTCTGTGTATGTTTGTGTGTGTGTGTGTGTGTGTTTGTTCTTCACGTAAATTCCTATGCTGGTCTGTGTAGTTGTGTGTGTGTGTGTGTGTGTGTGTGTGTGTATTAGTGTCTGTGTGTTGTTAAGGCAAATTCTTATACTGACTTTTGTAGGTTTATGTGTGTGTGTGTTTGTTGTTAAGATAAATTCTTATGCTGACGTGCTAGTGTCTGAGTAGCATTATACCTGTGTGGCATTATAATGTGCCTGTATCTGTGTGTGTCTGTGTGTGTGAGTGCTTTTATGTATGAACATGTGTGCGCGTCTGCTTAACACTACACGTATGGCATTATCATTTGTGTGTATGCACCATTCCCACCTTTGTCTGTTCTTTTTTAATTTGTATATTCTCTAGTGCGAACAGTTAGTTTGTCTATTTTAGCAGTAGAAACATTGTAGTTACATACTTAATGAATTGATATTTCAACGTAATATAATGTTTAAAAAAAAAAAAAAAAAAAAAAAACAGCTCTGTTTTCAAAATTCACATATCATGTTTTAAAAAGCACATTTGAATTCCTTCGGTCATTATTTAGTCGCTTGTCAAGCTCTCTTTCCTTGTTTCTTGTAGTCAATCTATGAACTTTCTCTTATCACAGTCAAGCATTGAAAGGCTCCAAATCAGGGCTGCCAATGATGGGTTTTTACCCCCAGATTTGGGTTTTTATTTGACGCCATGGGTTGAGATTATGGAATCTTGGGTTTAAAAAAATGTAAAAATCCTTACATAAAAGTGGGTAAGTGTTTCGTTTCGTAGCTTTAAAATTTCTACGTTTTAACAATCACAGAAATCCAGATAAAGATCCTTACCCTTGGAATGTACCTGTAGATGGAAACGCTGGCGAGACGTCTCGTGTACAGTATTCATCTATCGGAGGGCAAGGCGGCTGTTGGCAAGGCATACGAAATGTGATGCATTTTGGGTACAGGTGTGGCCAGCAGACAACGACTGTTTACAATTCAGCAGTGTTTGGACACTCAGACAGGACAGACACGCTGGAGTCACGATCGTGGCGTTGCCTCTCAGTGAGTGTCAGAAAAGGAAACATATTTGACGTCCAGAAGCTCCCTGTTGTGATCCCCCCCCCCCCCCCCCCCCCCCAATTGAGCTTTTAGAACTATTGCTATAATGCGGAACCTGTCTTCACCAACAGAGGTCATAGGTAATCTTCCAGCGAGCCTCTGTGCACGCACAGATGATCAGTGCAACGGCCAGCGGACAGGGCAACCTGCTAAATCCAGGAACCAGGAGCCTTAAAACCTGCATCGAACTTAGGTAACAAAGAAACAGACTCAGGTGTAATTGCACACCACAAAGGAACAGAACAAATAAGATAGCAAAGGAACCATCCTTGATAAAGCAGGCCTTCAGGCTGCTAAAATAATGACTAAGCTTGGAATTTTTGTTTGATTTTTACGATACGATAAGCACCGGCGACAGACTCACCCCTCCTCCTGTCCTTTATTCCCTACTGGGGCATAGGTCTGGGTGAGAATATTCCATGTTTTAATTTCGCAGAGTTAGAAGATCGTCTGCTGATCAGAGAATAGCAGAGTTACAGGCCCTTCTAGCTCTGGCCGGAAGTCGAAGCCGGAGCAGATACATTGTGGCACACGGGCTCTTTGACCCGGATGTAATGTAGGTAGTGTACTCGTGGGCCTTTGATGCTGTTTGCCGAGACCGCCGGTCACGTGATGTTGCTGGACGCGTGCCTTTGTTCCAGCCAAGGCGCTATGTTTGGAGCGTCTTGTGTTCTCGTGGTTTAACATTTATTCGTTTTACTGAGCAGTCATTATCATGTAGCAGGTCCTTTGCAGAACGTCGCTCTCATCACAGTCTGCCTGAAAGAAACTCGGTCTCTCGCCAGTTCTCCCGCCTCATGTACTTTCATATTCAAGGAGTCACTTATATCCTGGCCCATCTGTCGGACGGCCTCTGCTTCCTGGTACCATGCCTTCCGCTTTAATGTTTTCCAATACGTTGTGGCGCTTGATATTACCAAAATATTTCAGCTTCCCAGACAGGATGCTGTTTATTAGCCAATCTTCCTTGATGTTCAAATCTTTTAAGATGTCAATATTTCTCCTCTTCTTTGTTCAAGATATTCTGAGAATCTTTCTATAGCCTTTCAGCTCAAAAGCCCCTATTATCTTTCTTAATTACTGAGAGATAGTTAACGACTCACATCTGTATGTAGCCGCAGGGAAGATGCTCTCAAAATTCTAATTTTTATCTTTTTGCTGGTTCTTAGGCATAGACTTTTAGGCTGTTTAATCTTTGCTGAGCAGTACTGACAGTTATTTCTTCCTTTGTTTAGCATTTACAGATACCACTGAATCTTTTGTGTGTGTGATGTCATATTGCAGTCATGATCCGTCTGCTTTTGTGATTACCTGTCATTATCCTGCCGTATCGGTGGTAGTAATTGTCATGTCAGTAACTACCAATCATTGTCTTACTGTCAGTAATTACCAGTCATTGTCCTACTATCAGTAACTATCAATCATTGTCCTACTATCAGTAACTACCAATTATTGTCCTACTGTCAGCAACTGCCATTCATTCCCCTGCTGTCTCCGTGACAACAAACCGCTGTCCAACTGTGTCAGTAACATTCAGTCATTGCAGTAATGTTTCTGTTTTCAGTGTCTGACAAAGTCGATTACATCTTGTCTACTTTCCATGGTGTCTAGATGTGTGAAATTGTTGTGTATTGGTGTTATCAACGGCTCGTGGCTTGGGGCAGTGAATCGTTAAGCCTGAAATAAGAGCCTTTATGTTTTAATGTTGTCATCACCAGCTTCGTCATTATCAATAATGTCACCATCATCATCTTCTTCTCTTTTTTGTCTTCTTCTTCTTCTTTTCTTTCTTTCTTCTTCTTCTTCTTCTTCTTCTTCTTCTTCTTCTTCTTCTTCTTCTTCTTCTTCTTCTTCTTCTTCTTCTTCTTCTTCTTCTTCTTCTTCTTCTTCTTCTTCTTCTTCTTCTTCTTCTTCTTCAACATCATCAATAAAAGTAACAGCAACAACAATCATAATCATCACTATCGTAGCAAACATCATTATTATAATGAATGATGAACTGCCCAGCTCGCTAGCGTAGTTGGCCAAACCTGACTTCGCGACGACCCGGTGATGAATTCCTTGTGGTCCGGGTTCACGCCCGGTGGTAGGCAGAAAAGCGACATTTCCCCCAGATATACGGTATCTATCTTGGAATCAAGGCCGAAGGGTTGCGATATTATTAGTACCGAGCCAAAGGGTTAAGAACTCATGGTTTCTGGATATTAGAAAAAAAATGAATGATTAAACATAGACAGATAAAACACAAGCACATCAGAAACAAGGGAGTTTTCCCTGGTGATGTGGGGGGGGGGGTGTGGCGGTGGAGGGAGACTGAGCCATGTGTGATAAAACCTAGTGCAAGGAGACTGATGGTCGCGACATGAAACATTTCAACAACTGACCAACCCAACCTTTCATTATTATTACAGACTAGCCAACTCTGTTACGGCGAGCCCATTCATTTGTGAATTTGAGTTATTTGGTTGTCGTAAATTAACGGTGGCTTTCTTTCAGATTTGTTAGCCCGAATATTTAACTCCCGCACGTACTGGACTGACTGGTGTTTAACTCATCGATCTACACAATACTTACATGATCATCATCATCCTCATCATGTAGCAGGTCCTTTGCAGAACGTCACTCTCATCACAGTCTGCCTGAAAGAAACTCGGTCTCTCGCCAGTTCTCCCGCCTCATGTACTTTCACACTCAAGGAGTCACTTATATCCTGTGCCCATCTTCGTTTCGGTCGGCCCCTGCCCCTCCTTCCTGGTACCATGCCTTCTGCTATAATTTTTTTCAAATCAGTCGTGGCGCTTGATATGACCAAAATATTTTAGCTTCGGACTAAGATGATCAGATGAGTTTAATTCCTGGATGTAACATACTAAGATGTGTTTAACTCTTGAGTTTTGCCTCAAACAGTGGGAAGAAGAAAAGGGATCCTCAATATGCGCCAATCTCAGACGAAGAAAGATACAGCCTCTTGAAGTCACTGATCCAGCGAGCAGCGGAAAACACCTTGTCATAGATCACCAGTGAGTGGCAGGCCAAGAATGGTGCGAGTTAGTATGAGTTTGTGTCGTAGAAACCAGCCCTGTTCAGTTATTAACCACGTATAGTTTAGACAGAATGTTGAAATAAGAATCGACATCATAGCACTTGGGACGCCCATACCGTCTTCAGCAGCAAACGAAGAGTTCCAATTCCGATGGTATCAATAACTGTGTGATTGTTTGTCTGTCTCGCCTTTTCCTTGAGTGTTGAGCGTCGACCAGATCGCCTAGTAACTCCTCGCAGCGCTAGTCTTCTCAGACCGTAGTGATTTATCTGTTTAGACAGAAGGACAACCAGGCTTCTAGGGCACAGACAGACAGACAGTTATGAAACAATTAATGCGCATAGAGACAAACAGACTAAATGCGGGGTACAGCCAGTGCTTAGGTAAGGTGTACAGACACCCGTGAGACGCCGACAGACAGACAGGCATGCAGTCATGAAACAACCAGGTTTGTAGCGAGGAAGTAAAGTAAAGGACCCTTTTCCACGCCTTTAGGCGTAAAGGGCATATAGGGCTAGACCTATATTTGTATAGACCAATCGGCAAAAGATGGGTCATGTGGTCAACATCACGCCAGTCGCCTTTACTTCCCGGGACTGCACCCGGTACCCACTCAAGGCTGGGTCGACCTGAGAGCCAAAGTCATTTCTGAAAAAGTCAGGCTCCGCAAGGGAGCGAACCCACGACCTTCCGATCAGCGACGAGCGTCTAGCCGCTCCGCCACGGGGAATCCCTTTATAGCGAGGAGAGACATTATATTTGGACATACGAAAGGACGAATGATGAAATAGGCAAGCTAAAACTAGTATAGACAGAAAGACAGACAGCAGTAGTACTGTCACACATCCATAACTCAAATAGACAGAATGATAAACTTGCAAGTGATCAGACATGCAGACAGACAGGAGCAGAGTAATGATGGTGTGATCCATTTGCCGGTCGCATTTTCCTCAATTTGTGCAACACTGTGAGCAGCGGATTCCATTCAGAATGTTGTTATTTTTAACTGTAACCAGCGTGGTGTTGTGACCTTTAGATTCAGAAAATGGCACGTGGCTTGTTGCCGCAGATTTGGTGGTGATTAAAATAAATGGCGTGTGCAACTACTGATCTGTTTGTAGCTGCTGCTTCCGTCGATGATGAGCTGCATTTCTAGTGTCAGCCTCTTTGTGTTGGCACATCTGAAGACTGGATTATGCTTTTAATGCGCGTGTATGCCAGTGGATATGCTGAGGCAGCAGTTTGTGTCAGTGTTGTCACAAGGTACATTGATGGACATTAGGTGTGTTTTTCGTTGGCACAGGAGCGGAGCAACTATGAGGTGATCCGTTTGCTATAAAGATGAAACTAAGGTTATCAGATTACTTGACAGACAAACAGATTGACACACAGGAGAGACTGCAGTCAGTGTTCAGACAGAGTGACAGAAGAAAGGACACACAGGCAGTAATAAAAGAACAGGGTCCGGGTGATAGATAACACAGCAATACGATGGAGACAATGTCACTGTCAAACACTGATGTTGTCAATATGTGTACACAAACACAGATGTTGTCAATATGTGTACACAAACACAGATGTTGTCAATATGTGTACACAAACACAGATGTTGTCAATATGTGTACACAAACACAGATGTTGTCAATATCAGTACACAAACACAGATGTTGTCAATATCAGTACACAAACACAGATGTTGTCAATATGTGTACAGAAACACAGATTTGTCAATATGTGTACAGAAACACAGATGTTGTTAATATGTGTACACAAACACAGATGTTGTCAATATGTGTACAAAAACACAGAAGATGTCAATATGTGTACAGAAACACAGATGTTGTCAATATGTGTACAGAAACACAGATGATGTCAATATCTGTACAGAAACACAGATGTTGTCAATATGTGTACACATACACCGATGTTGTCAATATGTGTACAGAAACACAGATGTTGTCAATATGTGTACAGACACACAGATGTTGTCAATATGTGTACACATACACAGATGTTGTCAATATGTGTACAGAAACACAGATGTTGTCAATATGTGTACAGAAACACAGATGTTGTCAACATGTGTACAGAAACACAGATGTTTTCAACAAATGTACAGAAACACAGATGATGTCAATATGTGTACAGAAACACAGATGTTGTCAATATGTGTACACATACACAGATGTTGTCAATATGTGTACAGAAACACAGATGTTGCCAATATGTGTACAGAAGCACAGATGTTGTCAATATGTGTACAGAAACACAGATGTTGTCATATATGTACAGAAACACAGATGTTGTTAATATGTTTACAGAAACATAAATGTTGTCAATATGTTTACAGAAACACAAATGTTGTCAATATGTGTACAGAAACACAAATGTTGTCTATATGTGTACAGAAGCACATATGTTGTCAATATGTGTACAGAAACACAAATGTTGTCAGTATGTGTACAGAAGCACAGCTGTTGTCAATATGTGTACAGAAACATAGATGTTGTCAGTGCGTGTACAGAAACACAGATGTTGTCAATATGTGTACGGAAACACAAATGTTATCAGTGTGTACATAAACACAAATGTTATCAATGTTTGTACACAAACACATAGATTGTCAATGTTTGTAGTTAACACAAATAGATGTACAAAAACACAGATGTGTGCAATATGTATACGCAAACACATGTTTTCAACGTGTTTACACAAACACACTTGTTATCAAAGTGTGTACAGAAACACAGATGTTATCAGTGTGTACACAAATACAAATGTTATCATTGCGTGTACACAAACAAAGCTTTTGTCAATGCTTGCACACATATATTATCAAAGTATGTAGTATACTAACACAGATGTTATCAATGTTCCGTCTGTTGCTTCCTTCGTCTGCTTCCCTCTACTGCTTCCTTCTCCTGCTTCCCACTACTGCTTCCCTCTTCTGCTTCCCTTTACATCTTCCCTCTTCTTCTTCCCTCTTCTGCTTCCCTCTTCTTCTTCCCTCTTCTGCTTCCCTCTTCTTCTTCCCTCTTCTGCTTCCCTCTACTTCTTCCCTCTTCTGCTTCCCTCTACTGCTTCCCTTTTCTGCTTTCCTTTACTGCTTTCATCTTCTGCTTCCCAATTCTGCCTCCCTCTTCTGCTTCCCTTTACTGCTACCCTTTACTGCTTCCCTCTACTGCTTCCCTCTTCTGCTTCCATTTTCTGCTTCCCTCTACTGCTTCCCTCTTCTGCTTCGCTGTACTTCTTGCCTTTACTTCTGTGAGTGCTACCCACTACCTGCGTAAGTATTTCTGGACTCAGTTGGTCCCAGAACATCTGCTTTTCTGTCTGTTGAGTGCACATTGAAGTACCTGATTATTTATGAGATATTTCCTGAAGAAATGTCTGTGTGGTTTCCCCAGGACCTTCTGCACTGCGCTGAACAGCCAGCTGCTCCTACAGGGGACAACAGCCAGCGGTAGCAACTGTCACCCCCAGCCTAGAACTGATTGAAATAAAGCGACCAACGTGTCCAGTCTAAGCCTCAGAGTTTGTCTCCTTTGTTCTGTCCTAGTCCTGAAAATGTGTCTCGTTTGTTCTGTTCTAGTCCTGAAAATGTGTCTCAATTGTTCTGTTCTAGTCACAAACATGTGTCTCCTTTGTTCTGTTCTAGTCACAAACATGTGTCTCCTTTGTTCTGTTCTAGTCACAAACATGTGTCTCCTTTGTTCTTTTCTAGTCCTGAAAATGTGTCTCGTTTGTTCTGTTGTAGTCCTGATAATGTGTCTCCTTTGGTCTGTTCTAGTCACAAACTTGTGTCTCCTTTGTTCTGTTCTAGTTACAAACATGTGTCTCCTTTGGTCTGTTCTAGTCACAAACATGTGTCTCCTTTGTTCTGTTCTAGTCACAAACATGTGTCTCCTTTGTTCTGTTCTAGTCCTGAAAATGTGTCTCCTTTGTTCTGTTCTAGTCACAAACATGTGTCTCCTTTGTTCTGTTCTAGTCACAAACACGTGTCTCCTTTGTTCTGTTCTAGTCACAAACATGTGTCTCCTTTGTTCTGTTCTAGTCACAAACATGTGTCTCCTTTGTTCTGTTCTAGTCACAAACATGTGTCTCCTTTGTTCTGTTCTAGTCACAAACATGTGTCTCCTTTGTTCTGTTCTAGTCACAAACATGTGTCTCCTTTGTTCTGTTCTAGTCACAAACATGTGTCTTCTTTGTTCTGTTCTAGTCACAAACATGTGTCTCCTTTGTTCTGTTCTAGTCACAAACATGCGTCTCTTTTGTTCTGTTCTAGTCCTGAAAATGTGTCTCCTTTGTTCTGTTTTAGTCCTTAAAATGTGTCTCCTTTGTTCTGTTCTAGTCCTGAAAATGTGTCTCCTTTGTTCTATTCTAGTCACAAACATGTGTCTCCTTTGTTCTGTTCTAGTCACAAACATGTGTCTCCTTTGTTCTGTTCTAGTCACAAACATGTGTCTCCTTTGTTCTGTTCTAGTCACAAACATGTGTCTCCTTTGTTCTGTTCTAGTCACAAACACGTGTCTCCTTTGTTCTGTTCTAGTCACAAACATGTGTCTCCTTTGTTCTGTTCTAGTCACAAACATGTGTCTCCTTTGTTCTGTTCTAGTCACAAACATGTGTCTCCTTTGTTCTGTTCTAGTCACAAACATGTGTCTCCTTTGTTCTGTTCTAGTCACAAACATGTGTCTCCTTTGTTCTGTTCTAGTCACAAACATGTGTCTCCTTTGTTCTGTTCTAGTCACAAACATGTGTCTCCTTTGTTCTGTTCTAGTCACAAACATGTGTCTCCTTTGTTCTGTTCTAGTCACAAACATGTGTCTCCTGTGTTCTGTTCTAGTCATAAACATGTGTCTCCTTTGTTCTGTTCTAGTCACAAACATGTGTCTCCTTTTTTCTGTTCTAGTCACAAACATGTGTCTCCTTTGTTCTGTTCTAGTCCTGAAAATGTGTCTTCAATGTCTTCACTTTTACAGTTTGTGCTGTTTTCTTTTCTGGATACTACAGTTCGTCCTGTTTGTTCTAATCCCCGTCCTTAAGTTCTATCATCTTAATTGGCTTGTCTTAAAATGTTATCGTCTTTTGATTTATTCTCGGCATTACAGTTTTACTTTATCTGTCTTGGACATTATTGTTTTGTCCTGTTTATTCCGTCTTGAATAGTATAGTTTAGTCCTGTTTATTTTGTGCTCGAGAAAGTTTGTCTCGTTTATCTGTCTTTAAAAGCTCATTCATACCCTTAGATGTAGAAAAAAAAAAGTAAAGGACCCTTTTCCCACTCCTTTAGGCGTATGGGGCATATTGGGCTAGACCTATATTTTTATGGACCAATCGGCACAAAATGGGTGATGTGGTCAGCATCACGCCGGCCGCCTCTACTTCCCAGGACTGCACACGGTACCCACTCAAGGCTGGGTCGACCTGACAGCCAAGGTCATTTTTGAAAAAAAGCGGCTCCCTCAGGGAGCGAACTTACGACCAACCGATCCGCGGCGAGTGTCTAGCCGCTCCGCCACGGGGACTCCCACCCTTACATGTTAGTTAGTTAGCTAGTTAGTTGAGTTATCATTATTGCACTCCGGACATGTCCATAGGTGCTCAGATCCTCCCCTCCGTATGAACCCTAACGTCCGATAGCTTATAGTACCAGTTCTATGTTGATTAACAAGTCTTCTGGCGTGTCTGGTGTGCGTCTCGTTTTTTGCTATGCCGGTCTTTATTTCTAAGTCTGCCATTCTGGCGAGTGATGTGGATTCACTGCCACCAAAGTCCTCTATCCGTTCCATTTCTCTGAGGGCATTGATAATATCAGCATGATCCACAGGCTGACCGTCGGTAGTGATAGCGGATCCAGCCAACCTGTCAGCTCTTTCATTTCCATCGACGCCTGCGTGTCCCGGAACAGAAATAAAGGTGACTCCACTCACAGTGGACTTCTGTAATGATTCAAGCCACTGTCTTCGCACTTAACCTGCCTGAACCATCCGGATCATACTCATTGAATCACTGAGTATAGATACGCGGGTGTATTTTTGTGTTTCAAGCCAGGCAAACGCTTGCATCACTGCCATCACCTCCATCGTCATGCTGCTAATTGTCATGGAGAAGGCGCCGTTGGCTTCTTTGATTGTTCTGCCCGCTGAGCGTGCTGTGAAGAAAGCCCAGGCGC
Source organism: Candidula unifasciata (assembly GCA_905116865.2). NCBI lineage: Eukaryota > Metazoa > Mollusca > Gastropoda > Stylommatophora > Geomitridae > Candidula > Candidula unifasciata. The sequence goes on from CAJHNH020005668.1 coordinate 536,883, forward strand.
TTCTTCTTTGGCGTATAACGGATCCGTCTGTATAGATTAGTGCATCTGTTTCGTCTTTGCTCGATATTGGAAGCAGCCATAATCCTCATTGCAGATAGACCTTTGCGTGCTTTTGTTATCACATGGTCAACGTGTTCCCTGAATGACAAGCTGCGATCGAACCTCACCCCGAGAAACGCCATAACGTTGGTTCTGATCAATACATTATCACACATTTTTACTTCTGGTAAGCCCGACTTGACAATGTGATTGTTCAAAGAGAACCATGACACTGATGGCTTCGAAGGATTGACATAGGCATTGGAACCATCACACCAGGCGGCAATTCGATCGAGTACTTTGTGCATTGTGCTGGCGATCACCTGTCTATCACGCCCTCGTCGATAAATCAAAATGTCATCAGCAAATGACAAAGTCCTTCCCTTTCCATTCAACTGCTGCTCAGTGATCATCACCGTATACACGTTGAATAAGACTGGTGATAGCGGTGATCCCTGTGGCAAGCCTAGACATATCGTTTGCGGTTCTGAGGACCAGCTACCACATCTTAGTACAATCTTTCTCTGGAACAGGACCGCAGCAATCCAGCGGATCAGAATAGGATTTACTTCTAGTTTAAGCAGTAATTGCATTAAATAATCATATGGTACTTTATTGTAGGCATCTTCTAAGTCCAACACTGCCGCAATGTCTCTTCTTTAATCTGAAATCCCTCGTACACATCGTAGGCGAAAACTGCAGCATTGAACCATGTCTCTTTATTCAACCTGTACCCTCCAAGTATTGATGGAAACTTATCAAGTAGTTCCAAGTAGGTGGTCAATCTTTGTGCGACAATTTTTTCCAAAAGTTTGCCAACAGTATTCTGCATCGAGATGATTCTGTAGCCGCAGATCTTTGAGTGGTCTTTATTTGACTTTGGTAGTGGGAACAAATAACTATGGGGCCATTCCTCTTGTATCTGGCTATTCTGGATGCTGATATTGAATTCCTTTGCCACGCTTTTCAAATCATCATTCGACATCATCAGCATGTCGTTGTATCGGATGCCGCCAGGCCCTGGAGCAGTGCTGCGCGATTCTTGAGGCAAGTTCTTAAGGTATCTGCAGTGATTGTGAAATCAGTGCCTAACACAGTGTTCTCGCACAGCATCGACAGTTTCATCTTAACCCCTATTCTTGCAGCTTCGTCTTTTTGGTCAGTTTGCTCCAAGTAGCGCGCAAGAAGGGTTTTTCCTTTACTAGCATCAGTTCTCTGCCATATCAGGTCTGCACCCTGAAAATCAGGGATACCCCTTGGTCGTGCGGCGCCGTGCATGCTCCGTTGAAGGCGCCAGAATGTTACAAGAGATCCCTCGGAGCAAACGCTCTTGCAGAATTCGTTCCATTTCGCTGTCTTAGCTTCCTTCGCTATTAACTTGAAAGCCACTGTCTGCTTGTTGACCTCATCTTTCAGACTGATCAGGCGTTCAGAAAGTGACGGATCAATTTTCCTTGCCTTTTGCCATGCCTTTGATTTCCTTTTTTCTAGCCACGCCATGTTGACTACTTCATTCCACCATGGTGGCTGGGCCCATCTCTCCCGCCGTCTTCGATCTGACTGATCTGACCCTTAGATGTACTAGTGCTTAATCTGAGTCAACTGGGACACGTCATCGTACAGTAACTGTTTGGCTATGTGTCTCACTGAGAGTGGTGTATCGACTAGGTGCTCACCTGCAGACTGGAAGGCTTCGGTACGGGTCCAAATCCGGACTTATAAAAAAACAAAAACTTAGGTTCTTAGTTGGACCCAGCCTTGAGTGAGTACCAGTTATAGTCCTGGGAAATACAGGCGGCCGGCGTGATGCTGACCATATCACCGACCCAGTACCGATTGTTCTAAAAATTACAGGTCTAGCCCTATATGCCTGAAGGCGTTGAAAAGGGTCCCTAGCCTGATCTGTGTCCCGTTGTGGAGAAAGTGGGTCACCAGCCTGGGAGATTCTAAGAGAACACAGCTCCCTGTGACGTCTGCTGGTTGGCGGGTGGAGTATTCTCGCGGTGTATCCAGTACAGGTCACCATTGTCCTCTCACTGTTGCCTTGACATGCCTTGTATTCTTTCACGCCTCATGGATTCATTCATTTTGTGCTCAACACTTTCCTGAGGTGTGCCATCATAACCTTTTATATATCACATCTTGTATACCATCATGTTGTGTACCATTATCTTGTATATCATCATCTTGTATATCATCATCTTGTATACCATCATCTTGTATACCATCATCTTGTATATCATCACAATGTATACCCTCATCTTTATAACATCATCTTGTATACCATCATCTTGTATATCATCATCTTGTATATCATCATCTTGTATATCATCATCTTGTATATCATCATCTTGTATACCATCATCTTGCATATCATCATCTTGTATATCATCATCTTGTATATCATCATCTTGTATACCCTCATCTTGTATAACATCATCTTGTTTACCATCATCTTATAAATCATCACAATGTATACCCTAATCTTTATAACTTCAACTTGTATACCATCATCTTGTATATCATCATTTTGTATACCATCATCTTGTATATTATCACTTTGTACACCATATTTGTATATCACCACATTGTATATCAACTTCTTGTGTACCATCATCTTGTATACCATCATCTTGTATACCATCATCTTGTATACCATCATCTTGTATACCATCATCTTGTATATCATCATCTTGTATACCATCATCTTGTATATCATAATCTTGTATACCATCATCTTGTATATCATCACAATGTATACCCTCATCTTTATAACATCATCTTGTATACCATCATCTTGTATATCATCATCTTGTATACCATCATCTTGTATACCATCAACTTGTATACCATCATCTTGTATACCATCATCTTGTATATCATCACAATGTATACCCCCATCTTTATAGCATCATCTTGTAAACCATCATCTTGTATATCATCATCTTGTATACCATCATCTTGTAAACCATCATCTTGTATATCATAATCATGTATACCATCATCTTGTATATCATCACAATGTATACCCTCATCTTTATAACATCATCTTGTATACCATCATCTTGTATATCATCATCTTGTATACCATCATCTTGTTTTCATAATCTTGTATACCATCATCTTGTATATCATCACAATGTATACCCTCATCTTTATAACATCATCTTGTATACCATCATATTGTAAACCATCATCTTGTATACCATCATCTTGTATACGATCATCTTGTATACCATCATCTTGTATACCATCATCTTGTATATCATCACAATGTATACACTCATCTTTATAACATCATCTTGTATACCATCATCTTGTATACCATCATCTTGTATATAATAATCTTGTATACCATCATCTTGTATATCATCACAATGTATACCCTCATCTTTATAACATCATCTTGTATACCATCATCTTGTAAATCATCATCTTTTATACCATCATCTTGTATATCATAATCTTGTATACCATCATCTTGTATATCATCACAATGTATACCCTCATCTTTATAACATTATCTTGTATACCATCATCTTGTATACCATCATCTTGTATACCATCATCTTGTATATCATCATCTTGTATACCATCATCTTGTATATCATCATCTTGTATATCATCATCTTGTATACCATCATCTTGTATATCATCATCTTGTATATTATCATCTTGTATACCATCATCTTGTATATCATCATCTTGTATACCATCATCTTGTATATCATCATCTTGTATACCATCATCTTGTATACCATCATCTTGTATATCATCATCTTGTATATCATCATCTTGTATACCATCATCTTGTATATCATCATCTTGTATACCATCATCTTGTAAATCATCATCTTGTATACCATCATCTTGTATATCATCATCTTGTATACCATCATCTTGTATACCATCATCTTGTATACCATCATCTTGTATACAATCATCTTGAATATCATCACAATGTATACCCTCATCTTTATAACATCATCTTGTATACCATCATCTTGTATACCATCATCTTGTATACCATCATCTTGTATATCATCATCTTGTATACCATCATCTTGTATACCATCATCTTGTATATCATCATAATGTATACCCTCATCTTTATAACATCATCTTGTATACCATCATCTTGTATATCATAATCTTGTATACCATCATCTTGTATATCATCACAATGTATACTCTCATCTTTATAACATCATCTTGTATACCATCATCTTGTAAATCATCATCTTTTATACCATCATCTTGTATATCATAATCTTGTATACCATCATCTTGTATATCATCACAATGTATACCCTCATCTTTATAACATCATCTTGTATACCATCATCTTGTATACCATCATCTTGTATACCATCATCTTGTATATCATCATCTTGTATACCATCATCTTGTATATCATCATCTTGTATACCATCATCTTGTATATCATCATCTTGTATATCATCATCTTGTATACCATCATCTTGTATATCATCATCTTGTATATCATCATCTTGTATACCATCATCTTGTATACCATCATCTTGTATACCATCATCTTGTATACCATCATCTTGTATATCATCATCTTGTATATCATCATCTTGTATACCATCATCTTGTATACCATCATCTTGTATACCATCATCTTGTATACCATCATCTTGTAAATCATAATCTTGAATACCATCATCTTGTATATCATCATCTTGAATACCATCATCTTGTATATCATCATCTTGTATACCATCATCTTGTATACCATCATCTTGTATACAATCATCTTGAATATCATCACAATGTATACCCTCATCTTTATAACATCATCTTGTATACCATCATCTTGTATACCATCATCTTGTATACCATCATCTTGTATATCATCATCTTGTATACCATCATCTTGTATACCATCATCTTGTATACCATCATCTTGTATATCATCACAATGTATACCCTCATCTTTATAACATCATCTTGTATACCCTCATTTTTATAAAATCATCTTGTATACCATCATCTTGTATATCATCATCTTGTATACCATCATCTTGTGTACCATTATCTTGTATATCATCATCTTGTATACCATCATCTTGTGTACCATAATCTTGTATACCATCATCTTGTATATCAACATCTTGTATACCATCATCTAGTATATAAACATCTGGTATATCAACAACTTATAGTTCATCATTTTGTATATCATCATCTTGTACCATCGTGTATATCGTCATTGTTTATACTACCATCTTGTATATCATCATCTTTTATATCATCATATTTTATACCATCATCTTTTTTACCATCATCTTTTACATCATCATCTTTTATATCATCTTTTATATCCCCATATTGTGTTTTTTGTGTGGTTCTTGCTTGCACATAACTGTAAGGTGACCTGTCTGCTTTGAAGTTGAACCTGTAATTAAACGAATATAGATTTGAGAGAAATGACCAGCCATTGTGATCAACACCTGTTCCAGTCCTGACAACAGAAGATGCTGTCCACTTTGACTGTCTATTTCTCTTTGGTATTTCAATGAAGAATGTGTTCCAAATGTTTCCATCATAAAACAAATGTGGATCTGCTAGGTATTTACAATGTTTAACCAACGATCACTGGACGTTATGTGAACTACACATACCTAAAAATCTGCTGGTTCACTGTGTTTGCAACTTTGCATGGGACAGGTAATCTAAGGTTACACGTTTAGGTGAGTTGACAAATGTTCTAGCAGGCAGATGGCACATGATGACCACAACAACCACAGGGGCTTCAACTACAGACCAAATGCCAATGGCTTTCACGGATCTAGAAACAACAGCTTTGGAAACTTTTAGGCCCATTTGAATTTCTTACTGACCTGCAGGTACATTTGAATTTCTTAAGGTCACATTTGAATTTCTTACTGACCTGCAGGCACATTTGAATTTCTTAAGGTCACATTTGAATTTCTTACTGACCTGCAGGTACATTTGAATTTCTTACTGACCTGCAGGTACATTTGAATTTCTTAAGGTCACATTTGAATTTCTTATCACTCGCCAGAATGGCAGACTTGGGAATTAAGATCGGCACAGCAAAAAACGAGACGCACACCAGACACGCCAGAAGACTTGTTAATCAACATAGAACTGGTACTATTAGCCATCGGACGTTGGGATTCATACTGAGGGGAGGATCTGAGCAACTATGGACATATCCGGAGTGCAATGAGGATAACCCAACTAACTAACTAACTAACTAACTTGAATTTCTTACTGACCTGCAGGCACATTTGAATTTCTTACTGACCTGCAGGTACATTTGAATTTCTTACTGACCTGCAGGTACATTTGAATTTCTTAAGGTCACATTTGAATTCCTTACTGACCTGCAGGCACATTTGAATTTCTTAAAGTCACATTTGAATTTCTTACTGACCTGACTTAAAAAAAATTTAAATCTGAGATAAGATGCTTAAGGAAAGCAGCCAACTTGATGTTTAGAGACCAGTAAGAAATGACAACAATAAACAGACTATAGGAACAAAACAGAGCACCAAAATTATTGAGACGCAGATCAAAAAGTGCAGCAAAACAGTAGTAAGGGCTAAGTGTTTCAGAAAGCTGAGCTTTCATTTGATTGACCAAGGTTTCAGTTCTCGTTATGGTGATGGACATTTTTTGTTTTGATTTTGTAGTAGGTAAAAATATGAATCTTGTTTTCTTCTTGGCGATCAGATCTAGTACTCTGACCCACTCCTCTCATCGCCCAATGTTCTCCAGCATGCATACTTGTCTTATTGTGTCTTCTGCTTGAGCCATCCACGTTTTTTTCCTCTTCAGTCTCTGAACCTTGCTTGCAGCCAAAGCTTCATACAGAGGGTGTTCCCTGTCTGCAGCTACTCTGAGGTATGACTTAGCCTGCAGCACCTTTAGCCTATCTGCAATTGTTGGCCAGGCGCAGTGTCTTTCGCCCTTTTCAGAACACATTTTACATCTTCCACCTGTATGATGTCTTCATAAGGTTTGTTCTTTAGATGCTGCCAAATCTTTCTAACTCTATCTCTGTTATCTCAATCATTGTGGTCTGTCTGTGAAATTAACCTCTTCAGGAAAGTCTCCCCCTTCTCTTTGTCTGTAGTTAATTGCATACCGTCATCTCTATGAATTGCTCCTACTACGCTGGGCCGATCTACCTTGAGCTTCTGCCTATGTAGCCTCCAAAATTTTCCCAATGTCTTATCGCTCCCAATCTTATCGATAAAATGCTCCCATTTTGATTTGTTTGGCCTCTGCCGTACAGTGCTTGAAAAACTCTATCGTATCTTTCTTATCTCCGCTCACTCCAACTCCTCCTGTGAGATTAGGGCTGTCTGTCACACTTTTTTAAATGCTTAACTGCAGCTCTCTTTAAATTCCATGCCTGTTCAACCTCTGATGTCCACCATAGAGGCTACACAAAAGTAGATCTGCCGACCCTCTTACATGCCCTCTGTCGGAAGAGTCAACGAAGGGTGTTAGTCCGCTTAAGAGCCCACGGCAGCTTTTTTCCAGCTTGTTCCACCTCCTTCCCAGCCTGTTCCCCAGCTATTCTCACTGTTTTTGTAGTTTTTTTTTTTTAAAAAGAATTAGTTGCTTATTTACAAGTACAGTAGTAAGCTTTTTTCCAGCTTTTTCAAAAATACTGATTTAGAATGTGACAGAGAAATAATGTTTTTTGTGTTCTTGTAAATACAAGAAGTAAAACTATATATACAGTTGGTTTCATATACATCCAAAGCTTAAGTGTGCTGACAGTGGACATCTGCTGTACAGGTAAAGAAATACTAATTTTTCATGTTTAATTCAAATTCAAGTGGTAATAGTAACAGTCTGATTGTATATCTGTCTCTTCTGTTCCTTGAGTGTTAGCACCAGACAATAGTAACAGTCTGATTGTATATCTGTCTCTTCTGTTCCTTGAGTGTTAGCACCAGACAATAGTAACAGTCTGATTGTATATCTGTCTCTTCTGTTCCTTGAGTGTTAGCACCTGACAATAGTAACAGTCTGATTGTTTATCTGTCTCTTCTGTTCCTTGAGTGTTGAGTGTTAGCACCAGACAATAGTAACAGTCTGATTGTATATCTGTCTCTTCTTTTCCTTGAGTGTTGAGTGTTAGCACCAGACAATAGTAACAGTCTGATAGTATATCTGTCTCTTCTGTTCCTTGAGTGTTAGCACCTGACAATAGTAACAGTCTGATTGTTTATCTGTCTCTTCTGTTCCTTGAGTGTTGAGTGTTAGCACCAGACAATAGTAACAGTCTGATTGTATATCTGTCTCTTCTGTTCCTTGAGTGTTGAGTGTTAGCACCAGACAATAGTAACAGTCTGATTGTATATCTGTCTCTTCTGTTCCTTGAGTGTTGAGTGTTAGCACCAGACAATAGTAACAGTCTGATTGTATATCTGTCTCTTCTGTTCCTTGAGTGTTGAGTGTTAGCACCTGACAATAGTAACAGTCTGATTGTATATCTGTCTCTTCTGTTCCTTGAGTGTTAGCACCAGACAATAGTAACAGTCTGATTGTATATCTGTCTCTTCTGTTCCTTGAGTGTTAGCACCAGACAATAGTAACAGTCTGATTGTATATCTGTCTCTTCTGTTCCTTGAGTGTTGAGTGTTAGCACCAGACAATAGTAACAGTCTGATTGTTTATCTGTCTCTTCTGTTCCTTGAGTGTTAGCACCAGACAATAGTAACAGTCTGATTGTTTATCTGTCTCTTCTGTTCCTTGAGTGTTAGCACCAGACAATAGTAACAGTCTGATTGTTTATCTGTCTCTTCTTTTCCTTGAGTGTTAGCACCAGACAATAGTAACAGTCTGATTGTATATCTGTCTCTTCTGTTCCTTGAGTGTTGAGTGTTAGCACCAGACAATAGTAACAGTCTGATTGTATATCTGTCTCTTCTGTTCCTTGAGTGTTAGCACCAGACAATAGTAACAGTCTGATTGTTTATCTGTCTCTTCTTTTCCTTGAGTGTTAGCACCAGACAATAGTAACAGTCTGATTGTATATCTGTCTCTTCTGTTCCTTGAGTGTTGAGTGTTAGCACCAGACAATAGTAACAGTCTGATTGTTTATCTGTCTCTTCTGTTCCTTGAGTGTTAAGTGTTAGCACCTGACAATAGTAACAGTCTGATTGTTTATCTGTCTCTTCTGTTCCTTGAGTGTTGAGTGTTAGCACCATTCTCCTCAGATCATAATGATCTATTTCTGCCTCCACACACAAAAACTAGACATAAAAATGTCAATAATCAGCAGAATACATGAAAAACAATTCAGGACAAAAACAACCAGATGAAAAAAAAAAAAAGAATAGTCAATAGACTTTGCCTTGGTGATAAGAGTTTTATTTTCCAAAAAAAAAAAAAAAAAAAAAAAAAAAAAACCATGCAGCTGTACACTGTTATATTTGAATATCCAAAAACAAATATCAGAACTGTGCTTATAAACCAGAACTGCAACAATAAACATTTTTGTTTAAAAAAAAAGATTTCAACCTAGTCCCTGACAGAAAGAAGAACGGACTGCAGAAAATTAAGACAAAGACTGATATGTAACAAAGCAATGCAAAACATAACAAGTATTAACAATTTGCTGAGGTGTAAGTTTTACAGCAAAATAAATTGGAATGTATTTTACAGTATGAAAAATATAAGTATAATGACATGTAGAAACAAACCACACTTGTAACAGGTGATTCAGTAGATGTCACACACACGTGCAAGTGTCAATTTTGATACAGTCGAGTCCACTTAAGTGGAACTCGGATAAGTCAAATTTCCATTAAGTCGACATGATCAGTTTAGTACCGGCAATTTTCTCTGTTGTGTGTGCTGTAGAAATCCTGATAAGTGGAAGCATTTTCTTATGTCCCTGCCACTTCTACTTATCCAGACTCGACTTTACTGCATATTTTGACTTTATTTCACAGTGTGATAATTATTTCTAATCTCTCCAATTCTTCCAACTCCACTGTGCTTTGCTGTACTGAATCTGTACCCCTCAGTTAGGTAGTCAAAGTTTGTTATATGAACATGGCTAACAAAGGCTAAGAATCAATGCTAGTTTCGAACAGAAGACTATAGTGATACAGTCTAATCACCTATAAAATGCTCTATAAACTCAGCTGCTTGTTTTAATCTGGGTTCATAAAACACCTCATAAGAATAATGTTTACAGAAGCAGGATTATGTGCTACAAAATACAGACAAGATATATGCTGAGATACTGTAGAAACAGAAGTTGTACACATGTATGAAAATAAGTTATAAATTAAAGGGAATTATAAACAGGTTTTGGAAAAATCTGAATGCACCAGGTTCAATGTTTCACCTGTAAAGTCAATCAAAGTACCTTTATACGCCAGTAGTTCACTGGACATAAGGGGGACTCATATTTTTCTTATAGATCGATCAGCCCTCAATGGGTGATGTGGTCAGTATCACAATGGCCACCTTTACTTTCCTGAACTTTTCCTAGTACCCATTTCTTCTTCTTCAGCGACCTCTGGTCATGCGCATAATCCACTGTGGGTCATAAACTGGGATGTCTTTTCAAGGTCTCTTAGGTTTCCCCAAAGCTTAGTTGTCAGTTCTACTGGGTGTTGCCATATGTCGCTCCGCAGCTCCGCCAGGAGAGGACAGTCTTGCAGGACATGTTCTGGAGTCTGTTCAGCACGAAGACACTGGCAGAGAGCTGTTTGGCTCATACCTAATTTATATGAGTGTTTATTGAGTCTGCAGTGTCTAGTGCGTAAGCGAAAAACTATGACTTGGTCTGTTCTGTTCAAGTGCCTCAGAAAATCTTTTCCGTAGTCATAACCAGTGTTGTTTTTCCAATCTGTTTCTGATTTTCTCTTAATGAGAGTTTTGACTTCTGGAAAAGATAGTGGCTGGTAGGTCTGTAGTTTGTTACTGCCAGTACCCATTTAAGGCTGGGTGAACCTGGAAGCCAAGGTCATGTTTTGAAAAAAATCTGGCTCCATGTGGATTTGAACCCATGACTTTTGAATCAGCAGGTGAGCATCTAGCCGCTAGCTACATCATAGCGGCTTCCTTCAAGTTATAAAGAAAATTTATTCAAGTAATCACAAACATAACAGAAAAAAAATCAAACACAAATAGTCGTGGTAAAAAACAAATAATTAACTAAGAAATTGATGGAGTAGTTGTACAACCTATATTTTTAGGTGTGAGTAGTGCAACAGTTAAGGTGAAACAACCCGCTAACACATACAAAAATGAAAGTACAACCATGTAATAAAACAAAAATAATAAATTTTTTTAACAACTATAATTCCAGCAAATAAGGAGGTGAAGAAAGATGCTAACGGCATAGGATACATACGGTAAAAATCTATAGGTAGCACAACCAAAGAATTATTTGACCTAAAACATACAAACAAGAAAAATATAGACAATAATACGGTGAGCCCATGGAAGGAACTGTAAGAGATGGCAACATATAGGACGGCTTGGCATGAGCTGGTTGAAGGCCTCTACTGAAGGATAGAAAGGCAGAAGAATTAAAACAACAGTGATATGAGGGTGACATCTGAGGTTGAGAAAAACACTACTAACAAGAACAATGCTTTAGAAGAATAAAGAACAGATCAGATCAACCTACTGCTGTAGATATCTGACAATACAGATATACAATATCTTGAGGAAAATGCCAGAAATACAACAGGTGAACCTGAACAATTATTCTACTAGTTCTTACAGAATCAGAACAACTAAATTGTTAAACTAAATTCTGTTTGGAACAGAATTTTATGTTCAATCCATGCTCTATATGTAACAAAATTACATATATTATCTCGTCATCCCCTTGTGGGATGCAGTTTTTAGATATTTTGAAACCCCACCACGGCTTTTGCCGGGGTACCCTAAATATAGCTGGGTCTGAAATATGACCAAATGGCTGAACAGGGTTTCCGGAACCTCTCCACAGGTGATCCTCATCTGCACAGTGGCACTTTGTGTCACCGGGTGTTTATCGCTTGTGTGATGTACTGGTGGTGTACAACTTACATACATACAAGCATGTAACAAAGCAATTCTCACTAGGTCAACTAAATGGCAGGTACTAGGAGCCTGCATTATTTTCCATGTGCTCACCAGGCGGCGTTGCAATCTGGCTAAATTATAGATGAATGGAGCCTGTCTGGATGAGGACATACCCCACTACTGCAGTGAGGACATACCCCACTACTGCAGTGAGGACATACCCCACTACTGCAGTGAGGACATACCTCACTACTGCAGTGAGGACATACCCCACTACTGCAGTGAGGGCATACCCCACTACTGCAGTGAGGACATACCCCAATACTGCAGTGAGTACATACCCCAATACTGCAGTGAGTACATACCCTACTACTGCAGTGAGGACATACCCCACTACTAAAGTGAGGACATACCCCACTACTGCAGTAAGGACATACCCCACTACTGCAGTGAGTACATACCCCACTACTGCAGTGAGGACATACCCCACTACTGCAGTGAGGACATACCCTACTACCGCAGTGAGGACATACCCCACTACCGCAGTGAGGACATACCCCACTACTGCAGTGAGTACATACCCCACTACTGCAGTGAGGACATACCCCACTACTGCAGTGAGGACATACCCCACTACTGCAGTGAGAACATACCCTACTACCGCAGTGAGGACATAACCCACTACTGCAGTGAGGACATACCCCACTACTGCAGTGAGGACATACCCCACTACTGCAGTGAGGACATACCCCACTACTGCAATAAGTCTGAAAAAAATTCATTGTATAGATGATTTTTCTTGCCCTAGTAAAACATATTTTGAAATAGTTTTAAAGCTGCTAAGACACAGTGCTAGTAGCAGAAAATTAGCAAGTGTTTTAAGACCTAGTGAAGCAAGTAAATTCCAGGAAGTGCCCAGCATGGTATAGAAGTGAAATATAAATTAAGAAAAGAATAGAACTGGTCAAAAAATGTTCAATATTAAAATATCAAGAGCAAAAGACACTGTTTCCTGGAGCCAAATAATGGCCACC
>CAJHNH020005668.1:555000-672500 GCA_905116865.2 Candidula unifasciata
GCACTCTGACTTCAAAGAATTCTCCCAATTAGTCGACTCTTACGATATGCTTTTGGCTAGGCAGTAGACCTATTCTTATTTTCCCGACAATAGGGCCCCAGAACCCACATACAGTGTTTTCTCCTGCGTCTACAACTAACTGGCCTTATTCTAGAAATTTAAAATAACTGCAAAAATTCCACTTAATGCCATTAGGGACTGAATTATATGAGGAAAAAAAAATGGACAAAAGTAGATAATTCAACATTATAAAATAGGAAGAGTGTAAATAAACAATCAATCATGTAAACAATACATTTTCTTTCCAGACCTTGTCAGTCGACAACTGGGGAACCAAAGAAAGAATAAATATTTCAGGAACACATATTTCTCAAATTCTAAAGCACAAATAAATAGACAGTTGTCCTCCAATGTTAACATAATAAGAATAGTAATGGATCTTCAAATAGCTGATTCTTTACAGAATATTGCTCTGATCCATGCAGGCCTGAAAGTGTGTACAACTGTGTACATATGATGAGTGTATGCATTATTCTATAATGTATATTTCTTTATTATATCCATAACATGCGTTATTTATAATAGGCATTGGTACTCTGAAAAATGAGTGCTTAGAAGAGCCAATTGTCAGACGGGCCTGCGTGCCCAATTTGTAACCCTGTGAAAATACAATTTGTTAGTTCATTCGTTCTCTTGCCAAGTCTGAAAATTGGTATTCTAATGTTTCTTCAATGACTGTGTAGAAGAGGCCATGACTTACATGCATAAGTTGTCATGGGAAAGTTATATCATCTCTAAATGTTTACTTTAACTCTTTGAGTCCCAAGGAACACATCATACGTTTCTACCTAGAGGCCCAATAAACGCAAGATGCGCCCATTTTACATCTTTCTTCACTACCCCCGGCAGGCATGGGAGGCTAAGAACCAGTGAACCAGACCTCCAGGACGGCCCAGGGTGCGCTGGGAAGACAACATCCGACAGTCCCTAACTGACAGAGGACAGGAATGGAACAAAGCCAGAAAGAAAACGGCTGTTAGAGACGTTTGGCAATCTCTCTGGCAAACCTCTACACCCCAAGGTAGAAGAGGAGCGACTAAGTAAGTTGACTACCCCTTGGGCCTCTGATGCTAATCCCCCATGGGACTCAAAGAGTTAACTCATTTGCTGATGCTGTGAAATGCTGTTTTAAAAAAGGATATCACTACAATGTTAAAAATATTTATTTGTAAAGCTTTACTAAGAAATTATGACACTCTAATGTTAACATTACCTTGGTGCTTATCTACTGCACATACAAGACAAGACCAGAACAAACAACACTGTTGATTGCTTTACAGTGGTGTATAATAGTGTATGTGCCTGGGAAACAGCAGAATGTGGTAAACAAATGGATGATGTGGTCAATGAGTAGTAAGTAGATCAATGAATCTACCCTTTACTTGTACAAACCTTGATTCTCTAATAATTACATAATTATGAATACTTCCAGCAGCCAGATTATGATTATGATAGCGTCTGAGCTACAAACAGTGTGTGGAAGATAATCTAACTCATAACTCCACTCCTAACAGTGTGTGCCCTGTCCTTCCTTCCTGATTTTAGTTTTCAAAGGTATATATTGCCATTATACTTCCATATGATTTGTCACAAAGCTTACTGAGACATTATCAGCTGAATATAGATTAAATCTGAATTTAGTGATGGGCAATAGAAGAGAATGAAATTTCCAAATTATTTGCAAATGAACAAATATGAAAAGCAGAATAACAAATAAACTTGAAGTCCTTGTCTTCTCTTCCTCCAGTTACTTTGAAGTATTGTGGCAAAAGTGGGGAAGGGGGAGGAGAGACTTGTTTGCTCTTTCCAGTGCACTGTACAAGTTGATCTTCATTTCTTCAAGAATGTTCTTGATGATATAATTCCATCTTCTGTGTGGTGTGTCCACTGTATTTCTTTAGCGTGGTTCTCTGTGGTTGTTGATACCAGGGCACTCTCTACCAATGGCCAAACCATCTCATCTGTTGCTCATGACTGGTTTCAGGCCTGTCTTCTAATGATTTCTCCATTTTTAATTTCTCTTCTTCAAGTTTGCCAGCTGCAAGATTTTGCGGATTGTTCTAGTTGCTCATTCATTTCTGAAATTTAGTCTTGTTCTTTTAATTTTGTGTGCACATTCATTTTACAGAACTGGCTTATTTGTAAGCATACTGTTGGTTCCTTACCTCTTAGGCACATGCACTCTAACTTCAAAGGAAACACCCCTAATTAATTGACTATTATGATAAGCTTGTTGGGGGGCAGTCGCGTTATCTAAAAAAAATGAAGTTATCTTTTCTTTGTACTCTGGAAGCTCTTCTAAGATATCTCATTTCTTTTATTATGATTTTGCGTTCATTTTTTTAAATAAGGGCCCAGGTATGATACTGGTAGCATAAAGTTTAAAATAAAAAATAGTTATTATCAGATGGTTCTTGGTAGACAAAGGTAATCTTCTATATGTCAAAAGTAGTGTTAGATGTCGCAGTACCTGATTTACATATTGCATGTTGATTTCTCCATTACTGTTACTTCTGGTATGAAAAGTGACTCAAGATATTTAAATTTCCTTGTTTGTTTTATATCTGTGTCAACTGCTTTCATTGACATGATTTCTGGTTGTCTACCTATCATCACCGTCTCTGTCTCTTCAAAGCTAATTTCACGTGATATTTGCGGCACCTGGTGCTGACTTAACCCAGATGGCTCTGGAGACGCTCTTCTGCTTCTGCTATTTATACCTGGCGGCTCTGTGGCTAAGTCAATGCAAACGCTTTGTAATGCCGGGTTCGATCCAGCTACAGGCCATGCGCCTTGCGTTGGTTTCGACAGTGGTATCAAGAAGCAAACCGTCCAGAAAGCAATGGCAAATTACTGGACGTAAATTTGCCTAGAGGAACTACACAACAGCCAGGGGCTGCTGGGGTTGGTTCTGAAACGCAACTTACCTATTTATATCTAGTTATTTGCACACACAAAATTGAGAACACCACCGTCCTCTAAAAAAAAAAAACTTTTATGTTACCAGTGTCAAATCTGGACCCTTACTATAACTAACAAGGTCACACACTTCCCCCCCCCCCCCCCAAAAAAAAAAAACTGAGCTAAGTGGTCAGTAATATTACACTGTAGTCCAAATAAGGCACTCACCCCAGATCAAGGTGCAAGCAAACCAAAACAATAACTGAATAGTGGCATCTTAAAAAAAACAAGTGTGTGTTAGAATGATAGGTGTGATTAACACTCATGACAGTCGCCCACAAATAAATCAACCTACAAATGTACAGGTGTGAAATACCTTTTACTATCTGAGGTAAGCTATTTCAAATATTAGGGGGGGGGGGGGATACTAAGCTTAAAGAGTAGTGATTATATTTCTTTCATTTGAAGGATATCGATCAATGGACATTTATCAAAGAATACAGGCAACGTACGGTCACCAATGTGCCAAGGTCGTCCCCAATGTGCCAAGGACAATAGTGTACGTGCAAAAATGTAGTTCTGGAACCCGACCACAATCCAAAAGTGGGTGAACAACCAGAGCTTTGCCCTGGAGTTTACAGCTGGTGAGTGCTAAAAATAAAAATAAGAAGGATCTCGCTAGCTGCATGCATAAATGGTTGAGCATTTTTATGAAATCTGTTGTTGGTACTTTTCTGAAGCTGCAGGTGTACTAAGTCGAGTGTATACACTTATGTTAAGATAGCTAGATAGGGGTTTCTCTTCACACCCACAGTCAAATGAAAACAGTCCATTAGTATTTTGTATATGACAGTGTAAGTGTTTATAGACCTTTAGTAGTGGCGTACTTTCTGAGATAAAATATCCTGTTAGAGAAATCCATCATTCTCAGCAGTAATTTGTCCTTTAAACATTAAATGTAACAGCATTTAATGGATTACAACAGCATTTGTTGTAAATTAAACAAAGAAAACCCTCAGGGAAACCTAACACAAAAGAAGCTATAAAACATTTGTCAGGTGCACAAATTAATAAATCTTCAAAACTGAGACAAGTTTATCACTTCACATAAAATGTCTTGGAAACAGTAAAAAGGTGCCACATAACAAGTAATTAAATGCTACTATGCTGATATGAACACAGCATTTCATGTTACTCCAGCAATATGTGAGTGGTAGTGTCATGTATATGTGAGTGGTGGTGTCATGTATATGTGAGTGGTGGTGTCGTGTATATGTGAGTGGTGGTGTCATGTATATGTGAGTGGTAGTGTCATGTATATGTGAGTGGCGGTGTCCTGTATGTGTGAGTGGTAGTGTCCTGTATATGTGAGTGGCGGTGTCCTGTATGTGTGAGTGGTAGTGTCAGGTATATGTGAGTGGTAGTGTCAGGTATATGTGTGTGGTAGTGTCATGTATATGTGAGTGGTGGTGTCATGTATGTGTGAGTGGTGGTGTCATGTATTTGTGAGTGGTGGTGTCATGTATATGTGAGTGGTGGTGTCATGTATATGTGAGTGGTGGTGTCAGGTATATGTGAGTGGTGGTGTCAGGTATATGTGAGTGGTGGTGTCATGTATATGTGAGTGGTGGTGTCAGGTATATGTGAGTGGTGGTGTCAGGTATATGTGAGTGGTGGTGTCAGGTATATGTGAGTGGTAGTGTCAGGTATATGTGAGTAGTAGTGTCATGTATATGTGAGTGGTGGTGTCATGTATATGTGAGTGGTAGTGTCAGGTATATGTGAGTGGTGGTGTCATGTATATGTGGGTGGCGGTGTCATGTATATGTAAGTGGTATTGTCATGTATATGTGAGTGGTGGTGTCATGTATATGTGAGTGGTGGTGTCATGTATATGTGAGTGGTGGTGTCATGTATATGTGAGTGGTAGTGTCATGTATATGTGGGTGGCGGTGTCATGTATATGTGAGTGGTATTGTCATGTATATGTGAGTGGTGGTGTCATGTATATGTGAGTGGTGGTGTCATGTATATGTCAGTGGTGGTGTCATGTATATGTGAGTGGTGGTGTCGTGTATATGTGAGTGGTGGTGTCGTGTATATGTGAGTGGTGGTGTCATGTATATGTGAGTGGTGGTGTCGTGTATATGTGAGTGGTGGTGTCATGTATATGTGAGTGGTGGTGTCATGTATATGTGAGTGGTGGTGTCATGTATATGTGAGTGGTGGTGTCATGTATATGTGAGTGGTAGTGTCATGTATATGTGAGTGGTGGTGTCATGTATATGTGAGTGGTGGTGTCATGTATATGTGAGTGGTGGTGTCATGTATATGTGAGTGGTGGTGTCAGGTATATGTGAGTGGTGGTGTCAGGTATATGTGAGTGGTAGTGTCAGGTATATGTGAGTGGTAGTGTCAGGTATATGTGAGTGGTAGTGTCATGTATATGTGAGTGGTAGTGTCAGGTATATGTGAGTGGTGGTGTCAGGTATATGTGAGTGGTGGTGTCATGTATATGTGGGTGGCGGTGTCATGTATATGTGGGTGGCGGTGTCATGTATATGTAAGTGGTATTGTCATGTATATGTGAGTGGTGGTGTCATGTATATGTGAGTGGTGGTGTCATGTATATGTGAGTGGCGGTGTCATGTATATGTGAGTGGCGGTGTCATGTATATGTAAGTGGCAGTGTCATGTATATGTGAGTGGTGGTGTCATGTATATGTGAGTGGTGGTGTCGTGTATATGTGAGTGGTAGTATCATGTATATGTGAGTGGTGGTGTCGTGTATATGTGAGTGGTAGTGTCAGGTATATGTGAGTGGTAGTGTCATGTATATGTGAGTGGTGGTGTCGTGTATATGTGAGTGGTAGTGTCATGTATATGTGAGTGGTAGTATCATGTATATGTGAGTGGTAGTATCATGTATATGTGAGTGGTAGTGTCAGGTATATGTGAGTGGTAGTGTCAGGTATATGTGAGTGGTAGTGTCATGTATATGTGAGTGGTGGTGTCATGTATATGTGAGTGGTGGTGTCATGTATATGTGAGTGGTAGTGTCAGGTATATGTGAGTGGTGGTGTCATGTATATGTGAGTGGTGGTGTCGTGTATATGTGAGTGGTAGTGTCAGGTATATGTGAGTGGTAGTGTCATGTATATGTGAGTGGTGGTGTCGTGTATATGTGAGTGGTAGTGTCATGTATATGTGAGTGGTGGTGTCAGGTATATGTGAGTGGTGGTGTCGTGTATATGTGAGTGGTAGTGTCAGGTATATGTGAGTGGTAGTGTCAGGTATATGTGAGTGGTAATGTCATGTATATGTGAGTGGTGGTGTCGTGTATATGTGAGTGGTAGTGTCATGTATATGTGAGTGGTGGTGTCGTGTATATGTGAGTGGTGGTGTCAGGTATATGTGAGTGGTGGTGTCATGTATATGTGAGTGGTGGTGTCAGGTATATGTGAGTGGTGGTGTCAGGTATATGTGAGTGGTAATGTCATGTATATGTGAGTGGTGGTGTCGTGTATATGTGAGTGGTGGTGTCGTGTATATGTGAGTGGTGGTGTCATGTATATGTGAGTGGTGGTGTCGTGTATATGTGAGTGGTAATGTCATGTGTATGTGAGTGGTGGTGTCGTGTATATGTGAGTGGTGGTGTCGTGTATATGTGAGTGGTAGTGTCATGTATATGTGAGTGGTAGTGTCAGGTATATGTGAGTGGTAGTGTCATGTATATGTGAGTGGTGGTGTCGTGTATATGTGAGTGGTAGTGTCAGGTATATGTGAGTGGCGGTGTCATGTATATGTGAGTGGTAGTGTCATGTATATGTGAGTGGTAGTGTCATGTCACTGAGGTCTAAATGTAAAGCAAGTGTCTCAAGTTGAGGGTATAGTATCAACTGAAAATTATCATAATTGTGAAGTTGTTCGAATTGTCATAACTCAGAATATTCAAAAATCATAGAACAAAAAAAATATTTTTTTTTTAATAATTAATGTAATTTCACTGTTTGTTGAGATCAAAGACATATGTATGATATGAATGAATTGAAAAAAAAATTTAAAATGACATGATGACATCTTATAAATAAGTTCAACAGAACAGATGCAAATATACAAGAGAGAGAGAAAAAAATGCATTACAACCAACTTGATTTGTACCCCTAGAAGATTGGAAATATGAAAGAAATGTAGCACATATTTCTGCTAACTGCCCTCAGTTGTGAACATTTCAGGTAAACTTTTTTTAACTCTGAAATAGGCTTCAAATCTGGCAAGAGCATAGGCCTGTGGACAGAAATATGTGAGATGTTAGTTGATATGCACATAGAGAATTATAAATGTGCATAATTCATCTGTCTTCATCCTCGCAGTAAGACAGCAATCTTCATGTTCTACATTCTCTAACTCCGGCAATGAGTTGGTCAGTATAAACAGAAACTAGATGTCCCTGTCTGGCTTCACCTTCAATCATTTCCACCTGTTTTAAACTGTGAATACCACTTGAATATGCGCACACCAAATAAACACTGATTTTCATAAATTAGTCTCATTACTTCAACTATATCAGCGGCACTTTTCCCACATTTAAATTAAAATATTATCTTTGCACTTTGCTCCATGCTGCAGAGGTAACCATAAATCACTCACTAATTAAACAAAATGGTGGATTACTTGTCATCTGCTAACCAGGTATCACTGCAATTATATCAGATCATAAATGAATGTTGCTTGTTTAGATTACATTCTTACTGTAAGTCACTCAGATTCCTGACACAACCTTCTCAGTCCTCTACTGTGTTTTCTTTTGATCCTGTGTTCTCTTTGTCCCTACCACCCCCACGTATCCATCCCCACGTATCCACCCCCACGTATGTATCCATCTACTCCTCCTCCACGTATCCACCCCCATGTATCCATCCTCATGTATCCACCCCCACGTATCCATCCACTCTTCCCCCACGTATCCATCCACTCTTCCCCCACGTATCCATCCACTCCTCCCCCACGTATCCATCCACTCCTCCTCCATGTATCCATCCACTCCTCCCCCACATATCCATCCACTCCTCCCCCAGGTATCCATCCACTCCTCCCCCACGTATCCATCCACTCCTCCCCCACATATCCACCCTCACGTATCCATCCACTCACATTCTTTACCTGCAGTAAGAAATGCTGACCACTGCAGTTGCCTAAAAGGTTAGTTGTGTATCCTTTACAGGACGTTGCTGAACCAACACCAGCAGCCCCTGGCTGTTGTGTGGTTTCTATAGGCTAATTTACGTCCAGTAGTTTGCCATTGCTTCCTGGACGGCTGGCTTCTTGATACCACTGTCGAAAGCAAGGCGCTTGGCCCGCAGCTGGGATCAAATCCGGCACTACGAAGCGTTCGCATCGACTTAGCCACAGAGCCAAAGCAGTCTGCTTATACTTCTGGCTATTTTTAATTCTTATAAGAAATCATCAAAATACGGCGCAAATACCAACTCTACCTGAAAGTGCCACTACACCATGTAATGGATGTCTTAATGCGTGTCCTTCTGGCTCATGCTACACTAGCTTATTTGCCAGATAACCAATTTAAGAACAGCACCCATTCAGGGATACCAAGAACTCGGCAACAGTCAATTTTATTTAGGCTGCCTGTTATTGCCACAAGGCTAAGCCGACACTACCTAACTAGATATTCAACATTACAATAAGAAATATTCTAAGCTTGTATACTGTGGTCTGAAAGTTTGTCTGGTGTCCTCCACTGTTTCTTTTTCAATAATTCATGGGAAAAAAATCAAAAGTAAAATATCTAGGTTTAGCTACAAATGGTGTCCTAGCAAAAAAGTTCACACTGCATCACTTCAGGAAACAAATCACACTTTAATTCCTTCACAAATATGTGAATAATATTGATTTCCCTAATGCTGTTATGTTATCACAATCGACATTAAGCATACTGAGCGTTTCCTGTGTTTTTAGTCCTCCAATGCAGCAGCCATTCTAACAAGGGGTCTCTACTGAATGTTTCTATGAGAGGCTGGTATATATTGTCTGCTGTCTTGACTTTTGAGATGCCAAAGACATGCCTGGCCAGGCTTCAATCTCAGATCAGCTACAACAGTGAGTTAGCTGAGATTTATCATCAGCCAGCCTCTCCATATTGTGTTCTACTGACATGTTTATTGCCAATTTGCTGCAATTGCTAATACTAGAAAAATAATTATTAATGGGGAGACTTCTTCTTCATGTCCTCTATTATTGCTGCAGGTGTCAAAGAGGACAGTCCATGGACACATTGCACTCATGTTGAGTTTCTTTGATGTTATCTTGTTACTGGTCTATATCTTGCTCTACGCCCCTCTCCTCCTCTCTTTTCTGTAGGCTTTGTATGGTATACTGCGCAAATGTATGGTTTTGTATGGTATACTGCGCAAATGTATGGTATACTGCGCAAATGTATGGTATACTGTGCAAATGTATGGTATACTGTGCAAATGTATGGTATACTGCGCAAATGTATGGTTTTGTATGTATACTGCGCAAATGTATGGTTTTGTATGGTATAGTGCACAAATGTATGGTTTACTGCGCAAGTGTATAGTTCTGCGCCCCCAAGGCATTCTCTTTCAATAAGCAAACCCTTCAATCTGTGTCTTTGTTATGTAATTTAGTATTGGTTCTAGGCCAACTTTTTTTCCCTGATTTGATCTTTTGTGACCACCCCTACAGCTTTTCTAAGACATCCTAACTCCATAGTTACTAATGTTCTTCTCTGGTTTGTTGTGAGCGACATAGGATGATTATGCTTTGTATGAGGAACAGTGGGAGTCGCCAAGGCAGAGAGGCTAGACGCGCGCCGCGGATCGGAAGGTCGTGGGTTCGCTCCCTGGCAGAGCTGGACTTTTCTTCAAAAAATGACCTTGGCTCCCAGGTTGACCCAGCCTTGAGTGGGTACCGGGTGCAGTCCTGGATAGTAGAGGCGGCCGGCGTGATGCTGACCACATCACCCATCTTGTGCCGCTGGTCTATAAAAATATAGGTCTAGCCCTATATGCCTCAAGGCGTGGAAAGGGTCCTTTACTTTACTACTTTACTATGAGAAATGGTGGAGGTAAACTAATAGAGGCCCCTGGGTTACATCATGGATTGCATACACTGTATGTGCGAAAAAATACTCGAAACGTTTATAATCAGTACAGGAAGTGACTATTTCAACTTTTATGTCATCTCTGCTAAATTGTAAATACTCTCCACACAAACAATAGACACCTCAAGAATGTAACCGAGGAATTAGAACCAGGGTACACACCGTGTAATCAAACTCTATGCTTGACGTCTGTGCCTGCACCATAGCCCACACACCCCAAAGGAAATGTGAGTGCAGTGTGAATGTGTTTGTCTCCCTGAACATCAATGCTAGGTCTTCTTGTGTCACATCGGCTTTTCCTGATGCTTGGAGGTACATGCGGAAAAAGCAGTACTGTAACAGAGAAATTTCAAGTTAACATAAATACTAAGCAGGGTTCATAGCAAAATGTACCAATAAATTTCAAGGCTTTTCAAGGTCCTTTTCAAGGTATTCTTAGTTTTTTTCAAGGCTGTCTTGAAGTAATACTAAAACAAGGTATTTTTGCCTTGTTCCAGGGTGTACCGGGCATACAAGGTACTTGGCACACAAGGTACTTCATTCACGCGCACACATGTGGGTATACAAGCACAAATAGAGTGTTTTTCTTTAGACTTGGTAGCAGAGGGGCCAAACTGAAGTCGTATCTGTTCTAGACCTGGTACCTGGAGAGACAATGCAGCCCTGTCTCACTTTCAGGTCATCAGTGACGGAAAAAACCAACCATAAACTATCCTCTACAAATGAGTAGCTAACATTAGTGGTCTTCTATTTCTGAGGATAGAATGCGGTCATTAAATCCTCATTCTGTTCAATGAAGTAGATATTCAGATGATAGAATGATAGATTCACTTGCAGCATCTAAACTGTTGAATTCTTTCTCTTTGACCTTTAAAATGCTTTTACATCATATATGCAATCAAGCAAAGCGCTTGTTATTTATCCAGATTTTGCATGCCAACAGAAGAGTGAGAGAATGTTACCAGTACAAAAAGTTTGAAAAGAGAAACTAGCCCACATATGCACACACACAAAAAACATATGAATACAGCAGAGACTGGGAACTAAAGAAAAACCAGGAAACTGTACAGAAGATATTTAGTGAAGCTTACAAAGAAATTAACCCAAGGTGTATTTAGGCTAATCAAGTAATGGGTCAACTATCTTCCCTGTTGACACACCAGCAGAAACCCCGGAGTTCTAAAGTGAATCTTATCAGAACTATTTTTTTTGCCCAACACTATGCTATCAGTGCCAAACATGGACATTTACATCCTCTAATGTCAGCATTTGTGGCTTAGGCGCCGCGAGCTCGCTTCATAATGCTGGGGTGCCGGGTTTGCGCCTTGTGTTGGTTTCGACATGGGTATCGAGAAGTCGACCGTCTAGAAAGCAATCGCAAACTACTGGATGTAGTAAACCTGTCTAGAAAACCACAACAGCCCCAAAAAATGCTGGGGTTGGTTCTGCAAAATCCTGTAAAGGATACGCAACTAACTTTAATGAACGTAAAGTTGTGACAATATAGATGAAATGCCTTACAAGAGCAGAATGAGTTTCAAGGAAAGAGAGAATACGAAATCACAAAATCAGACGAATGCTAGGAATAAAGCCAGTCCTACAGGTCATCAAACAACAACAAATAAAGTGGTTTGGACACCTAACAAGTATGACCTGGTACTGTCAGTCACAGCGAGCCACACTAAAACGTGACAATGGGTATAGAGCGAGTGGAAAACCTCGGAAAATATGGAGTGATGGCATTAAGAACAGCCTTACAGAAATGAACATCAGACTTAATAGTGCTCTTGACAGAGCTCATCAGTAAACGTTACATTTCCCCTCTGACACTTCACTGAGGTACAAGGTGGAAGAGAAGAAGAAGAAGACAATGAAAGAAGGCCTGCAGGGGTGTGAAAATTATAGAGAAATAGTGTTACTATCCCTTCCTTGACATTTGGGGTTAAATGCCAACAAGGACTCAATGTTCTCAAGATTATGGAACAAAGAATGTTGTTCACAATGTTCCGGCATGTGATCCCGTCGGTGACAAATTGTGGACTTGACGTGCTTACCATATCAAACAGTGAGCTGATAAAACTTGAATGCATACAGACTGAAGCCATACAGGTAGTTCAGGGATGTACAATAGATAACCTGGTAGTATGTATGCAATATAATACTTGCACTGCCTGCTATTGCAGGTAGGCTCAAAATTCTGCAAGCACAATCATAGCTTAGAGTAGCTGCTGACAAGAAGCACCTCTTGCATAAAGCCCTGGGTAGATCTAAGGGACACAGACTGAAAGGAGGACATGTGTGCAGCTTGATAACTTTGTGTGAAGTGAGGAGTGGGTCATAGTGTCTGACAAGTTTCAGACTTGTGCAGGTTTTGGAATTGGAACTTTTCACTTGCTGCTGAAGATGGTAACTGAGCATTTATGGGAGTGTCCCAAGTGCTGTGGTGTCGATTCTTAATTCAACATTTAAGATTTCTACTTAAGACCCTCTTAGTGCTGAATTCTCTACCATAATTTCATCTAGCTTAACTATTTTTTCTTTCTATATAGATGCAGTAGCATCAGTTATTCCTTCACTTAGTAAAGGCTGACACTATATGTTATTATATTCTGTTAATTCTATGTTCTCCATTATATAACCAATTCTGTTTGGCTTTCATTCCATCTCTTTATCACAACAGCTGTTCTCCACAAATACTTTTCCTGTCACTGGTTTCAGACATCAGGCGTTTATTCTTACTTTTTTCTTGCAAAAACACATTTTTAATGCTTAGTTTTCTTTACTAATTTACTCATGTAAATTATTCAGTTAATTTTACAAACCCGTTTTGACTTAGTTTCTGACCTGTTCATCACGCGTTGGGTAATTTGAATGTGTACATGTGAATCCCGGTCGACCAGAGCTGGAGTAGTCAAACATCCATTCATTGAAATGGTTGCCAAGATCAAATCCCCTGTAGAGAGAAGTCAAAGTGACAACATGAGGATTCTGGGATATGAGGAGAAAATGTATATAGTTAACAAACCAGTTTTTAAAAAAAAAGGAAATAAATGAGGCATAATTAGCTGCACCTTAGTCAAGTTTTCCGACCTAATTTATTTTCTCCACCACTAGGGGTCAACTTATATGGTCGGTATAACATGCATTATGAAGCTAGAGGCCGAAATTAGAATTCTGAGCTACAAATCTTTAGGTCAACTGTACTCTGCAATTTATGATAAACTGATTAAATGAATTGTTTTTAAATGTATTTTAAATGCAGGCGAAGTCATATCTCAGGGTAGCTGCAGACACAGACCACCCTCTGCATGAAGCTCTGAGTGCAGTTAAGGGTCAGCGGCTGATAAGAGGGAGGTCATGGATGCCTCAGGCAGAAGTCATAATCAGACAGGTTTGCATCCTTGAGAACATTAGGCGAGGAGAGGAGTGGGTCAATGTGCCACCTGAACAGTCAGACTTGTGTAGAGTCATAATCACGCTGAGCCGGGAATGCAGAGACTGGCGAGCAGGTGCCACGGAGGTGGAAATTCAGCAGTTAATTCAAGATAATGCTCACTCAGAGGATTTGATCATTTACACAGACGGTTCAGGGTCAAGAGGCAAAAGAAGTGCTTGGGGTTTCTTAGCAAAGGTTAATGGTCAATGTTTGGTGCAGAAGAGCCTAGCATATGATACCACAACATCTAGCTTAAGAATGGAGGTGAAGGCGGTCACTGCAGCTTTTTGCTGGCTAGAGAACACAACACACACACACATCGTGATTGTAACTGACTCAGAAAGCATGCTGAGGAAGATCAGAACAGGTATGCTTCGTGCAGAGTAGCATGCTTCGCTGCGGAGGACACGGGTGGGGAGTATTGTCTGGATTTTAACACCAGGGCATGCAGTGTGCTGGGAAATGAACCAGTGGACAGACTGGCTGGCTCTGCAAAACTTGGTGGAATACTGATACATGAAAAGGCAGACGTGGTTAGTGGTTCTGAGGAGCAGATGGATCAGCACACTCTGGTGAGACTGATGCAGTTGGGGGTGACGATAGGTTCTGGCATATGCTCGAGGCTCAGAGGATGGGCAAGACGGACGTTTAATCAGAATGCAACTGGCACCATTAGTATCGGAACTCTTCGCTGGCTGCTGAAGATGGGGACGGAGTGCTTATGGGAATGCCCCGAGTGCTGTGATGTCGGTTCTTGAATCAAATCAGATCAAATGTATTAAGTGTGCTACTTCTAAGAGACTAAGCCCTCAACCTATCCACTAAAATCCCCCCCCCCCCCCTCCAGCAACATGGTTCTTGACACTTTGTTCCCAGAAACTCGGCTTACTTCCTGTATCATTGTGAAGACACACCTGGTAACTCCAGAACGTGCTTTCCCTCAAATTAATTTTTTTTTGGGTGTTTATATATTTTAAGTTTTACAGTAAAACTTGCTCCTGGGCTGTATAACCTAAATCTAGGTTGACCAGAAAAATAAAACCTATTTAATTTCCCTGGACTTCAGTTGAAGTCAAACATTAGTACCTTGCAGAGTGTTTGAGTTGTCAGATAATTCAGATCACCCTGACCAGGTAGACTTAGTGGCATCAGTGAAGTGGAAAGTATAGGGGGTATAACTTGAGGTGTTAGATAAATATCTTTGTCACCAGACCACCAGGAGCAGACAACTGGGATAAAGTAATTATCTCCCCCTGAGATTAACCCACTTGAGTGTAGGTCAGATAGCTAGTGTTTACACCTGTCCAATGAAGGTGTTGGCAGACAATCTGGACCAGGTGTCAGAGTATTTGGCAGACTTGAGGGGTAGTGAGGTGTGACTCTTCTGATGACCAAGCAAAGCTATGTCCAGCTTGATAGACTGGGAATGCAAAAAAGTGTTTAAGGTTTCTGGCCTAACAGGTAAATGGGAGGAGCTTTGACATCTATTGAACAAGACAAGTTCAGAAGGAGAAAAAGGAGGAGCTAGCTCTGCTAGAGGAAATTTAATTAACACAGTTGAGTCTAACAATTCACCTAAGACTGCGGCCAGCAAGCCAGGAACTAAGACCTGCACTAAACAATATCCTGAGTGAGTCTTTTTGGCAAATTGGTTTGCTTCTGCAATGTCCTGTAAAGGATACGAGACTAACTTTAATGAGCGTAAAGTTGTGACAACAGAAATGAAATGCCTTAGAAAAGCTGCAAAGTTTCAAGGAAAGACAGAATATGAAATCACAAAATCAGACGAATGCTAGGAATAAAGCCAGTCTTACAGGTCATCAAACAACAACAAATGAAGTGGTCTGGACACCTAACAAGAATGCCCTGGTACTTTCTACCAGAGCGAGCCACAGTGAAACGTTACAACGGGTACAGAGTGAGTGGAAGGCCTCAGGAAAATATGGAGGGGTGGCATCAAGAACAGCCTTACAGAAATGAACATCTTTCTCAATAGTGCTCTTGACAGACCTCATCAACAAACATTACTGGAATTTTCCCAGGTATAATTGAATATTATTTTCACTCCTTTTTATTCATTTGTTAGGAGTCTAGCTATCTTTTTCTACCTTTCCTGAATTATCTAAATAAATATTCTGCCTGAGACAGTTCTGTGAGGATTCAGCTAACTGTTGGGGAGCTGGTAAACTATTTCTATTTCTTGAATGTTTTATTTTTAGTGTATGTTTTCATGTTTATCAAATAGGACTTGAATACTGATATTTATCATAATGAAATGTAATGAAATTATGTTTCAAACATCCACAAAACCATGTGCATTGTTTGTGGGGATATGATGCCCACATGTACAGCAATGTGGTGATGGTGATGTGTACTCAATTTAATGTGTTTACCTATTCAGGAGACTGACCACCCAGGGAAAAACCATGAGAGTATATAATTAATTGTCTCTGGAAATATAATATTCAGGACAGCCAGCACATGTAAAGTTTTGGGTTTTCAGCACATGACCTTGTACCACATGTCCATGTCAAAACATGTCAGTTAGTTTCGAATTGTGAGTGAGGACAGACAACAGACTTGTAGGACTTCAACTATCATGACAGGACATGAGAGGACAGACAGGCTATGTGGCCATCACTGTGAGACATAAGATCTTCAGATAGACTGGAGAGAATGTGAATATGAGGAGGAGGGGTGAAATATGTTCTATATGAATATGCTTGCAGTGTGTAAGAAACCTGAGCTTGCACATGGGTTTTTGTTTTAACTTTCCAGTTCCCACATGCCACAGGGACCAGTGCAGTCTATTCTGTGCAGACGGTCTGCGTGCAAGGACCTCATTGAATTAGGAGGACGACAAGCTGGGACAAATTGCAGTCTCATCCTGAGATGTTCCAGGTGCACAAGTTACCTAATGTTTGTGTGTGTTGTCCATCAAGATGTTGATGACCACACTTTTTCATCAAGTATGGGTGTGAAGATGACTGATAAGGCCGACGCGGGCCCGAAAAGTTCTTGGACAGTGAGGACAGGGAATGAGCAGTGTGCCAGGGAGGGGATCTCCTGCAGTCGCCTTTCTGTCCATCCTTTTCTTAATCAGTCTTGCTGTTCTGTTTGCTTCACATGTAGCCATGCCCTTGTGTAGAGCTGCACGCTATGCATTTGGGCCTTGAGAGGCAGCCTCCCAATTGGTGTCATTCATCCCAAATGCTTTGAGTGAAGACTTCAAGGTGGAAACGTTTCCCATTTTGTAACTCACCAAAGAAGTTGGGGGGGGGGGGGGGGGGGGGCTAACGTTTACTGTTCATGAGAACATCCTAACACCATCTCACTCTACTAGCATATGTACCTAATGAACTAATAGACTGATTCATTACCATCACTAAGCTATTATCTTGTATGATTACAAAATCAATACCATATGTTTATTTTTAGTTAGAATTATTCAATACAATTATGTTACAGTTTGTTAAAGGTTAAACAATCACTATCACACTTGGTGGGGGCAATCTTTATACATTAATACCAGGAGAGGAGAAAGTCGGAAGGGTTGACTGTATATCTTGATATTCTCGTCTTGAATTACTCTTGATATCTACCTACTCCTGTGAAAACAAGTACAGCTACTTTCACTTTATGGTACAAGCCACTTTTGCTGTTTTCTTGATTATCCAGGACTGTGTCTGGGAATAACATAGCTCTGATATTAGTCTAAGTTCTCACGTGGGTGTGCAGTGTTGGGATTCAAACCTACACACTCACTATATAAGTGGATATTCTCATGTGGGTTGGCGACAATCATTCATGATCCACTTATGATCTTTATATCGCAGTAGAATACAATCTCAACGTCTTCTACCCATCAGCAAATCATGCATCAGCAAATCATGCATCAGCAAATCATGCATCAGCAAATCATGCATCAGCAAATCATGCATCAGCAAAGGCAGACAGCAAACACTGCAGTTTATGCTCTGAACAGGTGGTAATTTCATCATCATCTGCAAACAGCAGATTTCTAATAAACACCTTCTTAATCCTAGCTTTAGCTTTCAGTCTACAAGCACTGTAGAGGCTGCCGTCAGATCAAGAGTGGATGAATATACCACCTTCCTGATCTTGAGAGGCATATTTCAAAAGGAGTGAGGTATATTCCAAAGAGGATAGGAGCAAGTACACATGGCTTTTCATTTCAACCAGAGCATGAGAACATTACTAATACCCCAGGAGTGGGGTGCATAGATATTTAATTCTTCCAGAATAACAGCAGAACCCCAGGATTGCCCCAAGAAAAATCATTTCTGAGAGTAAATGGGTCACCCTAGTATTGCCGGCTTGCTAAAGAAGGGCGCAGAGGATGTCCTGAAGAAGTCCAGATACAGTGAAATATGCCTGGCAATAAATTGTGCAATGTATTGTTTGTGTCCGCATTATTTAAATTTATTACGGGAAAACATTGTTTCGAATCTCTTATGTGCTTAGATTTCCTCTGAATTTGAATGTGAAACTGATCACATTAGTTTGGTGCTGGTTCACAAGTCTTCTTGTGTCCCTTACAAAGTTTCCAAATCTGACAACTACCAGCTAAATGACAATGTTTCTTATCCCCAGCTAAATGACAGTGTTTCTTATCCCCAGCTAAATGACAGTGTTTCTCATCCCCAGATAAATGAGTGTTTCTTATCCCCGGCTATATGACAGTGTTTCTTATCCTCAGCTAAATGACAGTGTTTCATATCCCCAGCTAAATTACAGCGTTTCTTATCCTCAGCAAGGCTATTGTCAATCACGTAACTGGGAAATCAACTGGATACTAACCTATAGTTGTAGTGACCATATTCCCAATCAATAATTGTTATCTTCGGTGTGTCTGGTGTCACTTTCTCAGCTAATAAAAAATTCCCTGCAGAAAGAAAAATATTTTAACCCACTCAAAGCATTGCTGACATGAATGTCAATATTTTTAATTGGCTAAAATCTCACAATGGCTAAACTTATTTAATCAATACCTTTACAGGACGTTGCAGAACCAACCCCAACAGCCAGCCCCTGGCTGTTGTGTGGTTTTTCTAGGCAAATTTACATTCAGTAGTTTTTAGAGAATAGAGGCTTTTGAGCTGAAATGCTATAGAAAGATTCTCAGAATATCTTGGACAAAGAAGAGGAGAAATATTGACATCTTAAAAGATCTGAACATCAAGGAAGATTGGCTAATAAACAGCATCCTTTCTCGGAAGCTGAAATATATTGGTCATATCAAGTGCCACAACAGATTGGGAAAAAACTATAGCAGAAGGCATGGTACCAGGAAGGAGGGGCAGGGGCCGACCGACACGAAGATGGGCACAGGGTATAAGTGACTCCTTGAGTGTGAAAGTGCATGAGGCGGGAGAACTGGCGAGTGACAGAGTTTCTTTCAGGCAGACTGTGATGAGAGCAATGTTCTGCAAAGGACCTGCTACATGAGGATGAGTTTTTAACCATATCCACTCTGGATAAAATAAATGTTAATACAAACAATTCTTAGTATTCCATTTAACAGTAAGTTGCTGTTTTGTTACTATTTCGCTAAATGCATTAAAAAAAATATTGTTTCATTAACAAAGAATGTCTCAAAATTGTTACCTCCTTGTAAGTCATTATGGCAAAACACTATAGGACAATTCAGCTTCCTTGCCTCCATTCTGAAATAAAGAAAAAGGTGTCTGGTTACAGGTTTTTCCCCATGAGCCTGTTACGTAGTCATGTGGCTTTTGTCATGGCCTGCAGTATATCATTCTCAGGGAATTGCCTTTATTACAGAAAATAGCATGTAACAAGCTTTACAATGTTTTTTATCATAGATTCAATAAAACTTCCAGATCATTTCCTACAAATGGAAATAGACCACTGATGATAAATGATCACATAAACATAATATACCTATCAATTATAGTGGAGAGTCATAAAGGTTCACATTCTTCTGAGAGATAAATTCTAATGATCACTATCTCCTAATTCACTGTTCTAGTAACATCTAAATAACAAATCTAGTTTTCTGGATTTTCTAGCTCTTCAAAGACAAAAACAACTGAATAAATTATGGAGTGGATAGACAGAACGACAAAAGTTAGATTTCTAAGAGCATGCATCTTTCCCATTGTAGCATACGCCTGTGAAACCTGGACACTTAAGCTGAACAGCACATAAAAGCCTTTGAATACAAATGTTATAGACGGGTTCTAAGAATATATATCATGGGTACAGAAAAGAACAAATGTCTCCATACTTCAAGAACTGAATGCTGAAGAAGGCTGGCTATTGAAGACCACAAAACACTGAAAATTTCAATATGTTGGTCTTTTGAAACGTCAAAAAAGTTTAGAGAGAACAGTAATGGTGGGATATATCTGGAAAGAGAGGAAGAGGAAGGCTGCAGAGAAGATAGGTATAGGATGTGGCGGATGATCTCCCGAAAGGTGAATGGGATGAGGGACATCTTGCTTGTGGTGAGCCAGAATGAAAGAGCTAGTGGAGAAAAAAGCCAGAGATGAGAGAGCAGCACAGCGAGCTCATCAGAAGGAAATGGCCAAGATGAAAAAAAGCTCTACAGCTTGCAATGGTGGAAAAAGACAAGTGACAGCATGTTAAGAATCAGTGAGTAAGGATTGAAGGATTGAAGGATTGAATCCCTCAAATGATGAATGGGAAGATACAAGCCAAAGCTACCTTTCCTTAAAACTGATGATGATCTGCATGTGGGCACTGATAGTTTTGAAGAGGTGCAACATGGTGCGAGTATACCAGAGCCTCAGTGAGTGTCACACCTGCGTGGATTTATTGATGGGTAAAGTCTTAGTCTTGGAAGCATAGTTAGAAGAAATCAAGGCACATCCAAACCATTCACAGTAACATCTGGAGTGAGATAGGGATGTATCTTATCACCAATGCTGTCAAAGATGCCAAGCCCAAAAATGAAAATATTAGTAACACAGAATTACTCCTTTCTGATGACCAGGTCTATGGAGACTTTATGACTACAAAACTGCAGCATTGTTTGTTTTAGTAACAAGAAGCCATGAGTTGTTAACCCTTAGGCTCGGTATTATGGATATCGCAACCTTTCGGCCTTGATTCCATTGTAAATACCATAAATCTGGGAGAAATATGGTTTTTCTGCCTACCCCCAGGAGTGAACCCGGACCACAAGGAGTTCGTCACCCGGTCACCGCGCAATCCGGTTTAGCCAACTACGCTAGAGAGCCGGGCAACTTCAGCATTAAAAACATGCTATAATAACTCGCCCTAAACTATTTCTGAAACATAGTCAGTGAAAAACTTAGCTGCACATCAAAAGATTCCAGCAATCTGACTGAAGTCCACAACCATCAATAAATAAATAAATCTGAACACAATGTAAACATGGTTTACATAAGAACACAACATTAAAAGTGAAGGTAACGGTACTCACAGTAGTTCATTAAACTCAGTCTCCAAATCAAATGAAGGGACCAGTTTTAGTAGTTTGTCAATTATGCTGCTGTTTGATTCAACATTTGTATGAATATCTTTAATCCACCTGAAACACAAATAAAAAGAGCTGACAAACACATTAAAAAAAAAAACAACAGTCAAGTAATAATTTAAAAGGTACACCATTTTATCGGAAGGCTTTGTCAATATCACAAGAAGAATACTACCCAAACATTCTGCAATGAAGACAGACAAAAGAGAGGTAGAAAAAAAAATGAAAGTTTAAAAAATGCATAAAATGTGAAAACATCAGAGAGACAGGTAAGCAGTTATAAGCAAGCAATAAATTGTGAGGAAACTGGCCAGAAAAGAGTTAGCTTTAGAAAAAAGTTTTGTAAATTTCCCCCAACAAATAATAAATAGCAGGAGTTATGTGTAATAAGAGTGAGTTAATTTGGTAATAAAGCTTTAAGGCCAGGCCAACACTTACATTGACAATATTAATTTCTGTTATGTTATTTGATGAATCTAAACTGGACTTGAGACAATGAGCTTAACCTGCAGGCAACAGAAAATCTCTTGGAAGAATGTGGTGTTCTACAGAAAGAAGGTTGGACAAGCAATGAAAGACAGTGTCTTTGGAAGGTCAAGGTGAAGACAGTTGAAAAGCACCAATTAATATTAAAAATGCATATGTGAAGAATGCTTGAAATGTTAAGTTAGATTATCATCACTGCACTCCGGACATGTTCACAGGTGCTCAGTTCCTCCCCTCAGTATGAACCCCAGCATCGGGTGACTAACAGTAGCAGTTCTATGGTGATTAACAGGTCCTCTGATGTGTGTCTCATTAGTTTTTGTTTTTTTGCTATGTCGATCTTAACTCCCAAGTCTATCATTCTGCAAGTGATGTGGATTCACTGCCCCCAAAGTCTTCCACCCTTTCCATTCCTCAAAGGGCATTCATGATATCAACATGATCCATAGGCTGACCCCGTCAGTAGTGACAGTGAATTCAGCCAACTTATCAGATCTTTCATTTCCATCAACACCCCCGTGTCCCAGAACAAATAAATGTGATTCCACGCACAGTGGACTTCTGTAATGCTTCTTTGCATCGAACCTGCCTGAACTCTCCGGCTCATACTCAGTTAATCACTAAGTGTTGAAATCTATCAGTGCAAATCAAGAAAAATGGCTCTGTGTTGAGAACATGCAAAGAATGTACACCGTTGGAAAAATTTGCATATTGCTTAATGTCTGATCTTATAATGTAAAACAGAAAATCAATGAGTCTGTCTAATGAGTCTGTCTATATGTAACAAGACCTCTCAAACTGTGAATAAAAGCCTAATTAAATTTGCGTATGTCATTTTGGCTACAAAATCTAGGACAACTGTGCTTTTTTCAAAACATTTTCTACACTGCTGCAAAATACACCCTAATCACTAATAGCTAACATTTACTTAATTTTCCTTGAGTACATACCTATTGTTTTTTATGCTCACTGAAGAATGAGTGAAAAAAAATATATACTTTGCTGTTATCTCCCTTCAAACGTAAAGTTAACCTTCAACATCAACCGTCTGCTAAAGTCAAAGTGTCTGTCTCGCAACACCAAGATCAAAATATATAACACGTTGATAAGACCAGTCATTTTACATAGCTCTGAAACTTTGAGCAAAACTAAAAGAGATGAAGTCTTATTACAGATTTTTGAAAACAGAGTCTTATGATGAATCTTTGGGATCCATCAAAGATTCAAACAGCGGGGAACGGAGGGTGAGAAGCAACAACAAAATTTATAATCTGTTTAAACTTTTTCTTACTATGCCATAGTCGATGATGGATTTCCCATTCTTTAAAGGTTCGCATCTTGTGTATGCATGAATATTACCCAGAGAGACAGAAAATGACAACTTACCCCCTTACGAGACTTTTAAACCATCTAGGCTTTTTGCAAAGTGGCATGTCAAGTGCATGAAACTGGGCTAATTTTTCTGCCACTAGTCTCATAATATCTGGCTTACGCAGGTCTTCTGGAAGCAGTGGTCGTGCCTAAAAAAAAAAAACTTCTTCACTGTGTGTGAAAATAATAATATCTGTAGATATCTATCTATAAACTGTAATAAGTGAAAGAAAAAACCTGATTTTTAAAAAAATACAGCCCATAAAACTAAAAGAATAATTAACATGTCAGTTAGTTAATCGACAGATTATGCTCGTTGCATATGGGACAAGTCCATAAGCACAAGAAATCCATCAGCGTGTGGTGACTGATAACATCAGTTCTATGTTGGTTTACTATTCTTATTTGGTTACCTGTATACTGTTAATATCTGGTGACACCTCTTTTGACAGGAAGTTCTTGTCTTCTGAATGTCTCTTGCTTGTCCTATACTTACAGTGGCCCTGTCAGCAAGCCAATCCCTTGTTTATTCCCTCTTATCCTGGAGTGCCCCGACACAAACGTGAAATTGATTTTCACAGATCAGATTTTCTCAGAGAATCCGTTGCAAAATGAAATGCTTAGTCTCTAGTCATATCAGTGCTTTTGTTACCGCCATCACCTCCATAGTCATACCACTAGTAGTTGAAGCAAAAGCACCACTATTTTTTCAAACAGTTTTCTATCGAAACAGAACAATGAAAGCCCATGAGCTTTGCACATGTCATATGATAGATTGGTGTAAATAGCTGTGCCTCCATCAACAGAATTTTCTAGAATTAAGGCTTAAACTTCCACATTAACCACCAACAGGCTTTGTTGTCTGCATTCTCTCTCCAGTTTTATGCAGACTGAAAAGATGTACACCACTCTACTGGCACTCGAAACCATTCCTCACCAGGTTCTATGTCCTCAACTGAAAAAACCTGTTGAATAATGTCCTTGGCCTGACTCACCCAGGATTTTTCTCTATTTAACCTGCTACCATTCTTCTTGGGAATCTCACTGTACACTGTACTGATGCGTGTCAACTCTGATATGCAGATATGCCTGTGCACGGCAGAGCACAGTTCTCCCTTCCATGGTTGGAAGATCAAGGAGGTAATAAATTGCTCTGCATACTGTATTCTTTGTGCATCAGGTATGATGTGCATGGTCGTATTCTGTGCTCAATCTAGGCTCTCTGTCTGTGAATGGTTAAGAGCTTACTCAATTGCTCAGTATACTTAGCG
Source organism: Candidula unifasciata (assembly GCA_905116865.2). Lineage (NCBI taxonomy): Eukaryota > Metazoa > Mollusca > Gastropoda > Stylommatophora > Geomitridae > Candidula > Candidula unifasciata. The sequence continues at coordinate 579,177 of CAJHNH020005668.1, forward strand.
CCATCAAACCTCCCTTAGCCTTCCTTATCATGTGGTTTATAGGCTGGTAAAAAGTAAGTCTGATCAAAACACATTCCCAGGTAACACATTCCCAGGTACTTCATTGTGCGAGTTTTCCCCATGATTTCCGAACACAGACTTACAGCTGGTGTTTATACCATTCAGCGAAAACCATACCACTGTTGACTTAGACACACTGATGACGGCTCCTGCTTCTTCACACAACCAGCGACCTGCTCTCGGTCTCTGCATTTGACAGTACACCAACTTGGTGGAATACTGATACATGATAAGGCAGACGTGTTTAGGGCCTTGTGGGAGAGCGTGTACAGTTCAGAGGAGCAGATGGATCCCCACAGTCTGGTGAAACTGATGCAGGGGGGAGTGATGAGAGGTTCCAGCAGATGCTCGAGGCTCAAAGGAAAGGCAAGACGGACGTTTAATCAGAATGCTACAGGCACCATCAGTATCGGAATTCTTCGCTGGCTGCTGAAGATGGGGACGGAGCGCTTTTGGGAATGCCCCGAGTGCTTTGATGTCGGTTCTTGAATCAAATCAAATCAGTACACCAATACATCATCAGTAAAGGACAATGTCCTTCTGGACCCCATAATCTGAATATGTTGAAAACTATCAAGGATAACGATGAACCTTGTGGTAGACCGGGATGTATAGTTATTGGTTTATTTGCCCAGATATCGCATATAAAAACCAAATTCCGCTTGAAGAGAGCTGAGGAGATCTAGTTAATGAGGGATGTAGTGAAACTAAACTAGAGAAGCTGACCCATCAAGAAGTCAAAGGTACTTTGTAGTATGCAAGTTCAAGATCAATTACAGCAGCAAAAGTTTCCATGCCTGAGTGGAATCCCTAGTATTTATCATATTATTCATTACTGATTAGTAATGATGATCATCACAGCACTCCAAACAGATACATAGGTGCTCCGATCTAATCCTCAAAAGCTCTGTAAGTGTAAAATGATTGATGATGCCTGTTCTGTGTTGAATTATTAAACATCTGATCCCCTTAGTAAAATATTCATTTATTGTTGCTCCAGGCAGCACACCCATGTCCATCAACCTAGACCAATCGTTCTCAACCTGTGGGTCACGACCCTTTTTTAAGTAGAACATGGGGGTTTCTATCCCAATATCTCCGCCTAAACAGACAATTGTATAGCATTGTGGTGCTGGGGTGTATGTGGATTACCTACCTCCCCAGGCCGCAGCCAGAAATGCCCTGTACATTCTAAAGGAAATATGGGTTGTGTTTCTGCCTTCCCCTTTAACAGGTAGCTAAGGTGCAGCTCACAGTGCACTCATTCCCAGCCACCAGATTCCCTGCTGGTTTTGCTGAGCTCTTCATGGCTCTAAGCATGAGTAGTTGGGGCAACTGGATCGTCACATCCTGAGTCCCTGTGCCTTCACGATAGTTTCCAGTATTCAGGGGGGTTAGCATACTTGTTTTCACACCTAAGACTGTTCAGCACACCTCCGGCTCCTTCCCTATCAAAGGGGACAGTAGGGTGTGGTGCACCGGGTTTATAATCGAGGTTTGCTCGTTCCCATGAACACCCGGATGACCTGGCACAAAGATAAAGGTAAGGGCAGCCATTCACAAAGTGCTTAGTGCTTCAATCAGTTCTTGTCTGATGAAACCTGTAATGTGGCTCTTTGGCTTATTTCTTGATCAACAGCAACCGTAGCTCTCTCCCAACTGGTTAAGTTAGTAGCAATCACACATTACGACCACACTCATTTTACGATCAACAGTTTATTACTGAAACAATAGTCTCGCCACTTCGTCGTTGTCCCTGGTCATCACTGGTCCTTCTAGTAAGTATGCTACAACTGCTATGACTTCCAAACGACAGAGAGTTAATAACAGTTCAATTACCTTCGTTAATCTAGAAGTCCCATTCACACACTAGGTCCTCGTCTCTGATACACAGCACAGCATGCACCTTCAGCCAACTAGACTGTTCAAGATACTTTCACCCCTGGTTCAGCCATTTCTCTGCCTATCAGATAATCGTTCCCGCTGTCAATTATTACTGCAGACACACGTTTCAATGAAACCGAACTATTTCTCTCACTGTCAAACACCAACTGATCATTCCTACTTCCCTGCATCTAAACCTGTCTTCCTGTTCCCGAGTTTCTTCTTGTAAACATTCACTCTTTCATGAGGAAATTACAAGACTACTTTGGACACGCTCCCCTGTGATTCATTCTTAACTGGCCTTTGACCCTTAACACGTTACATTAGGGAACCCCTCATGACTCATAGGATTTTCCACTCATCACACAACCAGTCTAGACTTTGTTAAGCATTTTCACGGAATCACTAAAGATGCATGTGTGTGTGTATATATATGTATATATATATGTGTGTGTGTATATATTTGTTAGAACTTATTACAACAAGCTTTGTTATATAGAACTTATCTTGGTTCCTGTCTGGTATTTCACAGTTCACTGCTGAGTGTATTTGTCTTAGATCAGATACCTCTTGATACTGAGTTTGACTAGTATGGTGATCATATCCAGTCTGTGGGCTATCAAGTGGTGAGAAAGTCTGGCCAAGTCATGCCTAGGAATATCTTTACAAATTTCATGGAGCCAAACACTTGAGTTGCCTCATCCCTGAAGTGGTGTTGGGGATGGTTGTTGGAGCTGTGGAGACCGCCTAGACCAATACGAGCCGCCATCTCAACAATAAATCACTTTAGAGTGTCTATTATAATTAGGGGAAATCTTAATAAAGATATGTGACACCATCATCTTGTGACACGCAGTTCTCAATAACCCATGTTAATCTTTAACTGTTGTTACAGATTGTTCTACACACTGTTTACTCAAACTTTTTAAGATTACCTTAAATAAATGAAACAAACATATACAGTACCTTAATAAACTCTTCTATTCTTCCATCATGGTACATGCCATAAGGCTTTGGTCCAAGCTTTCTCTCGGCAAGTAAGGCAAAGACTACAGAGTTGTGCACCAGAAAGTCAAGTGTAGACTTGCTTATCTGACCATAGATCCTTAGTAACACCTCCGTGGGCTCTGAACGGACTGGTAACATTCCATCAGGTAAAGAAACTAGGTACAAGTAGTTGGACATACCACCTCTGGGAAATAGCAAATTATGGGAATGCTGATTTTGGAAACAAACACAAACATTCAAACAACAAAAACTAGTTACTGCTGCTTTCATATAGAGGAATCAACAACAGTTTGTGAAACAATGACACAGCTAGGAGCTTCATTAGTTACTCTTTAATATTAACTTCTGTTAACATATAGACCTGGTTTTTTTTAATATAGTTTTCTTTTTTCGAGTCATTCAACACAGACTAAGCAGAAAAAGTACCCTGATTCAAAGTGTAGTTGAGTAATCTATAGTGGCAAGGCGTGATCAATTCGCACATGGAAGCAGTTTAGATAAAGTTAAGCGTTAGCAGGTAACAATTACACTAACAGGGTATTATATGATCATTCTCATATTGCTGCTTCGCTGCTGAGAGTACATGCGCACGGATAGCATAGAAGTATTAGTAACTGGTAGCTCTCATGTGTTAGTTTCTGCATGAGTGGCCAAGCATGCAGCAAGCATTCTTTTCACTATGGTAATACTGTTAACAAGATTTAGGTGTTTAAGGAATTCCAGGTAAATTTGACTACTAAGCTTAACCAAATGGGAAGGCAGAAAAATGTGCACAAAACAACACAAACAACGTTACAGCCAGGCAGCCTTTGTCAAACATGAACTACACAAAGGTAACAACGAGGAGAGGAGAGTATACCAAGGCCAGGCAGCCTTTGTCAAACATGAACTACACAAAGGTAAAAATGAGGAGAGGAGAGTATACCTAGTATATGGTATACTCTCCTCTCCTCGTTGTTACCTTTGTTTAGTTCATGTTTGACAAAGGCTGCCTGGCCAAAATGTTATTTGTCTTATCCACCGACGAGGTGATTACAAAATATGTTGGAAACAATGGCATGGATTGGCATTGACTGGCTGCAGAATACATAGTTGGAAGACCTTGATTTTGCGGAGAACATTGTTCTGCTGAGTAAAAACAATGACATGCAAAGAAAAACATAATTAAGCAAACATCGCATCAAAAGTTGGACTATAAACAAGTTGTGAAAAGACTAACATTTTGAAGACACCAATAACAAATCAAGCAGACGTAACAATTGAGACAAAGGTAATTAAAGTAACAGATCAATTTAATTATTTAGGTCGTAATTTTTACAGTCATAAAAATTAAAAAATTATGACATACACTGGCAAGGCATTAACAACTTTTAAAAGTTTGAATAAAAAATGGAACTGTATAGTTTTAAAACAAAGTTATGTATTATCAATTCTAATGTCATTGAAAGTTAAAGAACTACTCAAGACATGGAACAAAAGCTAAATGCATTTGGAGGGAAAAGCCTGAGAAAAATATCAATCATTAAATTAGATGAAATCAAGAGGTATGAATAAATCAGAGCAGGGAATCTCCAAACAGGCAATAAAAAAAAGGACATGAAAGCATTAGGAAGCATGGACATCCAAAATAAACCCTAAAAGAAACCGATGAAGAGGCCGGATTGGAATCCATCTTTGATATTGATGTGATTGCACAGAATAGAATGGAATAGAGAAATTTACTGTGAACCCTATGTGCCATTTAATGGCAGAACAGGACAATAAAAAAAAAAAAAATGTGCAATTTTAAAAAAGGTTTCTACATCCTGCTGCAAATTAAAGCCACATGAGGGTTGATAGACTGAAATGACAGAGAAGTTAAAACTACACAGGAGAGCTGAATGGTTGGAGACCATGAGGCAGACCAAGAAGACCGTGGAGAGATAATATACATGCAGACCTACAAACACTTGGTGAAACCAAATGATAAAAAAAATTTGTAATCACACTAATAAATGGAGGCAGGTGATATCTGCAGCAGTGAACCCCTAAGGGCTCATAATGCTGAAAAAGACGAAGAAGAAGGCGAAGAAGAAAAAACAATAGCCCAAATTTGGCTGGGGCATAAAGGAGAAAACTTGACAGAGATGAAGATCATCAAAATACAATCGATATATAGTGAGATTAATCTGTTGATTAACAACTTAACATTATCTGGGACTGCAGAAATAATTACAATTGAATATTCATGTGTTGTGTCTATTCTATACGTGCCAGATAAGACGCAAACCTGAAGATGAAATAAGATGCCTGCTTTGTCACCATAAAAAGGTAGTGAAAAAGCCTGCAAACTGGAAAGGCAAACCAGGAACAAGAAGAATTATTTACTTAGCTGATGTGATGCAAGAAAAGGAACACAAATACTGTAGCACCACAATAAACAGATATAATGCAGCCAGTAGTTGTGCGGTAGCCTATAGAGTGCAATAGGTAAAGAAAGTAAATACTTTAGCCACATTAAACACCAAAGTGGTTTAGAAAGAGCAGTGGAAGGTATAGTCTCTGGAAGAAGAGGCAGAGGTCAACCAGCAAGAACGTAAAGAAAGGATATAAGAGACATCTTGGATATGAGGCTGGGGAATTGGCCAGGGACAAGAATTTTTCCAACAATCTTATTCTATCTAATGAAGAAATGTTTATGACTCAATGAACATTTCGTAAGAAACATTAAACACTTGTAATAAATTCACAAAAAATATAAAATAAATATAAATCAACTTACCCTACCGGTGATATTTTCATCTCCTTTTCTGAACGCAGATTCAACCAGGCACCACCAATAGAGTCTTGACACCAGCGGAAGGCTTTTTGCCTCACCAACTCATCTGTGACAATATCTTTGCTCAACTGACCATTTCTGATGTCAATCCGTCTGTCAGTATCATTACCTGTGTCATCATCAGTATTGTTGTCCTCCTTGTGATGGTTGATATGAAAAGAATCATTATTTACTATATCTCTCTCCGTCATGTCACTTGCTGGCCTCTTCCTTTGTTTTGGGGTTTGTTATTTTAAAATGTATAACCACTTACAGAATCTACAGTTTGTTCCCATACAAATCAATTGGGTATTTTAGGATTTCTCTCTTGTCTGTGGAAATACAAATATTAACAGCGATTATTATAATTAACAATTATTTATATATGAGTTTCACATTTTGAATGAACAATAAAGTTATTTATTTCATTATATACAAAACAATATAAATAAAATAGACACTATATTAACAGATGTCGACAAAAAGGAGGACATCAATGAGCTACTCTTTGTCGACGATCAGTGCGCATTCCACAGGGAAAGTAAACAGCTGAAGAACCACATAACCAACTATACAACAGTTGTCTTAAACATCACAAGAAGATTAATATTGAAAAAAAACACCAGAAGTCAAGAGAATAAGTAGAGAGCAACAAATCCTCGACATGAAGAGCAAAGTCTGAAACAAGTGCAAGAATTTAAATACTTGGGAAGCATCTTTACATACAATGGTAAAATAAAGAGACAGAATCAAAGATCCAACAAGCCTACAATGTCACGCACAAACTTGGTCCAATTTTAGAACTCCCTGCTATCCCACTAGAGACCCAATAAAGAAATTAGACATACAATAGTTAAACTGACTTTAGGTTACCAGTGCCAGGCTTGCACATTGACAAAAGAATGAGAGAAAACTAACAACCTGTGAGATGAGATGTTTGAGAATGGCTGTGAATAAAACCAGAAGAGATCGAGTGAGAAACGACATAATCACATGTGACGATCGGTCTGGACTATAGTTTCTTATCTATTAATTATTGCTTCATTATAGCAATATTATCTTTTTCTTCTTTTCGTTCGATTTCGTATGCTCAAATCAGACCATCAGGTGGGTTGCCTCTAAAAGCAGGTCCTTCATGGTTCCCCATAGCTTGCTCTGCATACTTTGCTCTTGATGCCATGTGTCTTTTCGAAGTTGTAGGTAGAGAGGGCAGGTCTGCAGAATGTGCTCAGGTGTTTGTGGTACTGTTTGACAAGCACACTGTGGGGACTGTACAATCTTTATTTTATGCATGTGGTGATTGAGCCTGCAGTGTCCTGTTCGTAGATGGAAAATTGTTGTATGTTGCTTTCTGTTGAGTTTGCTGATGGAGTCTACGTGGTTACTGTTTGTTCTCTCCACATTTCCTTGTATTTTCCTTTGATAAGTGTTCTAATTTCTGGTAATGACAATGAATAGGCGTGTTGTTTCTCCTTTGTTTTATTTTTTGCAAGTCTGTCTGCTAACTATTTTTCCTGGTATACCACAGTAAGCCAGGATCCACTCGAGAACTATCTGATTGTTTTCTGCGAGTCTGTTTAGCTGGCAGGTCAGTTCTCTCTTCATGTTGTCTCGTGGATCCCTCTGAGTCGCCTCTGAGAATATACTTCCTATATATTTAACGTCTTTAATCTGCTTCAGACGTCATCAACCTTTTATGCAGCAGATTAGGTGTTCTACAGAATTATATTATTTCAGTTTTAGTCATATTTACTGTCATATACGTACTACCTACCCCCTTGTGGGATGCAATTTTTTTTTATTTTGAAGCCCCATCCTGGCTCTTGCCAGGGACTGCAATACAGCCAGGCCATAAATATGGTCTAATGGCTGAACGCGGTTTTTGGGACCTCTCCACGGGTAATTCTCATCCACATGGTGGCACTTTGTGTCATCAGGTGTTTATCGCTTGTGTGATGTCCTAGTGGGGTATAAAATCTACTTCATTTACTGTCATATCTTCTTTGTCGGTGTCTGTGACTTAGGCGTTGCGAGCGCGCTTTGTAATGTCGAGATGCCATGTTCTATCCCTGCTGCGGACAGTTTGTCTTGCAATGGTTTTGACTGTGGTACCGAGCGCCGACCGTCCAGAAGCAATGGCAAAATTTGCCTAGAAAAACCACAACAGCCAGAAAGTGCTGGGGTTGGTTCTGCAACGTCCTGTAAATATATTTTGCATGTTGAACTTAGCCTGTTTAAATGCTCTTGCATTGTACACTTCCACTCACTGTAAAACAGGCACTGATCTTCAGCAACAGAAGCCTGTGTATTCTGTGTAGGTATGATACTTCCTCTGAAAAATAAAGTTCCTAAAAAGTATGTGATAAACAGTAGTGGTGACAGAACTCACCCCTGTCTCACTCCAGATGCTGAGATCTAATGTAGAACTTTTCTGACATTCCTGTATTTGTTTTAACTGCACACTGACTGTTCACATATAAACTCCTACAGAATTTAATAAGATGTTCGTTTTCTCTGCAATCTTGTAGTACCTTATGCAGTTTATTCCTATTAACCCAACTGAAAGCTTTCTGTTAGTTTATGAAGTCGAATGCAGAGTGCAATTCATTATCGAATTCTACTATCCTTCCCGCTAACTGTCTAAGTGTGAATATTGCACGAGTACAGCTTCTGTTCTTCCAAAATCCCATTTGTCCTTTACTTCCCTGTCTTCCAAAGATAGGGTATAGTCTTTTTTCAAGGATCTTACAAAAATATTTTCCTGGTGTATGGCTCATTAAAGAAACTCCTCTATACTTCTCAGTCACTCTTGCTGTCTTTCTTCACCATTATGATTTTTAGTTGCGTTACAGTGGGCATATTTTCGAACACATGTATTTACTCCGTTGTCACTAGTCGTAATTGTCAGGATTCTTTCTGTGATGTATTCTGTGTTTATGATTCTCTTCGCCAACATGGGGTTCATTATGAATCCAACCCTGTGTTTTGCTCTTTTGTTCACTTTTAGTACTTCAACTACTTCTACTCCTGAATAAACTTACTTACACAACACAAAGTCTAGATGCACTTTCTTACAACCTATTCCTTTAGTTCTTGTGCTATGGAGTTTGTCCACTGTGCTGAGATTCAGGCTTGAGTCAGAAGTAGAAAGGAGCACTTATAGGTTACTTAAGTTACAACCTTTGTGCCACGATGTTCATTGATCCGTCGTCTTAAGCTTAACAAATCTGTACACAACACTATAATAATATCAATAAACTACGGTTCCGTTGTGTGCAATGAAATCATGTTTGTCTGGCGAAAATGAAAATACTTGACACGATTATTACAGCAGGCTCTATAAGAAACATATTAATACATAATATATATTGTCTAGTAAAATACTGAAAACCTTACCAAACTCTAATACGCTTGGGTGGTTACGTGTAGCAATGTGTTTCTGTTCTTTCACTAGCCGACAACACGCACACGGTCTGTGCGTGACCTTTGCCCCAGTAGCGGATATGTACAAACAACTAGCAGTCGATTCCGGTAACAGTAACGATTACTGGCATCGTAACGGGCGAATACGCCAGGCAAGCCGCCAAAGAGATAACACAACGTTTTCTAGTTTTAAAAAAAAAGGGGGGGGGGGGGGAGGAGTTTGGAGAGAGTCGGAGGCTCTGCCCTACCCCCAGCCACGCCCCCTCCCTCACCACTGGGCACAAATTAGGTGAGGGTTCAAACAACGGCGCCCCTTCCCCACCTACAAGTATGTACAAAGCCCTGCGAGACTCACCACATCACGCTCTCCTCACTCCATTGCAAATGTTCTAGGCAAATAAGTAAATTGAGGAGGGAGCGTTGAGCTTTTTAAGTGCTCCCCTTCCCCACAGGTGGAGTCAGCACCCCTAATCCCACCCAAAATAATGTTGAATTAAGATACGACATCACAGGACTCAGGACACCCCCATAGGCGTTTCGTCACCATCTTCAGCAGCAAGCGAAGAGTTGAAATTCAGATGGAACAAGTAACTGTCTGATTGTATATCCGTCTCGCCTTTACCTGAGTGTCGAGCGTCAGCGAGATAACATTGTAACCCCTCGCACTACCATTCTCCTCAGACCGTAATGATCAATCTGTGCCTCGGCACTGTTCACTCGCTCCCAAAGGACCTTCACAACATCCAGCTTGTCATAATCAGTTCACCACAAAGTGCCTGCTTATTTCCCAACACACCGGCTTCAGATGGAGAAAATATCAAAGGGATGCTAACTATCCGGGACCTTTTGAGTGATGCTTGCCACTCTGTACGGAGCATGCCTGTCTTCACCTTGCTCAACATGCTCTGTGAGTCACAGACGGTATGTGTACAGCTGATTCTCAAGCCAGCGGAAGGAAGCAGTGACTGCCTCTACCTCCATTCTTAAACTAGACATTGTGATATCATATGCAAGGCTTTGTTGCACCAAGCGACGACCGTTCGCCTTTGCTATGAACCCCCTGCACTTCTTCTGCCTCTCAACACAGAGCCACCTGTATAGACAATCACATCACCTGGGCGGAAATTTTCATGAATAATTTGTTGAACTTCTGAATTTGCAGCACCAGCTGGCCAGTCCTTGCACTCACGACCCAAAGTGGTTACAACCCAACACAAATCTGATACCTGATCGGACACTTTGACCCACTCCTCTCTTCGCCTAAATTTATCAAGCCTGCACATATGTCCATTTGTGCCTTCAGCCTGCGCCATCCAAGACTTTGCTCTTGTCAGTCTTTGACCCTTAAATATATCTAGAGCTTCATGCACGAGGTGCCTCTTGTCCGCATCTACTCTGAGATCTGACTTTGCTTGCAGAACTTTGAGCCTATCTAAAATAGTAGGCAGTGCAAGTATATATCGCATACATAAAACCGGGGTATCTCTTGTACATCGCAGAATTACCGGTATGGTTTCATTCTGTATGCGTAAAAGTTTTATCAGCTGACTCTTTGATGTGGTTAGCATTCCAAGTCCATAATCTATCACTGACAGAATCATATGCTGGAACATTGTGAACAGCATTCTTTGTTCCATGTCCATTGCTGCCATAATCTTGAGAGCATTGAGTCCTTTTCGGGCATTTCTTGCTGCCATAATCTTGAGAGCATTGAGTCCTTTTTGGCATTTCATCCCAACTGCCTCCACATGAGTCCTAAAGGACAGGCTTCTATCGAAAGTCATACCCTGGTACCCCAGTTTGCTTTCGCTTTTGATGTTACTGTTATTAACTGTGAGGTTTGTAACATTAGCTTTTACAATTCTTTTGTCCAGAGAGCACCACAAAACAGCTGCCTTTTCCGAGCTGACTGCACCCACCCACTTTTGCACACCAGTCAGTCACTTTGTCTACAGTTGCCTGAAGCTCGTGGGCTATCCTTCATCTATCTTTTCCCTGCCTAAATACAAGAACATCATCGGCAAATGTCAATATTCCTTCAACACCTGGTGATTCAAGTTCTGCAGTCATGCTTGTATACAAATTAAAGAGCACTGGTGAAACTGCAGAGCCCCGGGTAGTCCCGGGGCGATATTACATGGTTCTGAAGTCCATGTACCCAGGCGAAGGGCAATTATACGTGAATGCAGCACAGCTGCTATCCAGTTTACAAGCCTTCTCCATGAGTACAGGTAGGCCTCCTCAAGATCATTTGCTGCCACAACCGTCTCCTGTCTGTTCTGGAAACCCTCATCATCATCATCATCATCATCATCATCATCATCATCATCATCATCATCATCATCATCATCATCATCATCAGGTGACTTACCGACTGGCGTGGGCGATCATGCACCATGTATTGATTCGTGTGCCGACACACCTCTATGCCATTTAACAAGACTGACAAGAATCTTCTCTCGTTGTCTTCCTCTATCCCTCCTTCCACAGATCTTTCCAGTGGTCACAACATGTTATATTTTCCGTCTTCTCATAACATGGCCGAAAAATGATGGATGTCTCCTTCTGATGTCTGTGATAAATTGTCTTCGGGCTCCCGCCTCTTTTAAAACCTCTTGGTTGCTCTTTTTGGCTGTCCAAGGTATTCTAAGCATTCTTCTGTAAAACCACATATCTGAGGCCTCAAGAAATTGTTTGGCTGGATATATGTAGCAAGCAAGAATTCTTTTTCTAACTCTCAATGACAAAGATATATTGCACAAGATGTTCTATTATGTTTCTTATTTCAGTAATGCATCTTCCATCTGATGTTATCCACGTGCCCTGATATTTAAATTTCTGTACTTGTCCCAAAATAACACCATCGACTTTTATTGCACATTTAGGAATAATTCGTTTCTTTGATACCACCATTACTTCTGTCTTCCCATTATTCAAACTAAGGCCCATTCCTCCACTTTCTAACACCAAAATGTCTATAATTTCTGTAGTTATTTCTGACTTGTTGCTATCAAGACTGTGTCATCAAAATAACGTAAATTGTTTATATTGTGCCCACCAACCACAATTCCGGGCATATCAATTAAAGATCTCATTATATATTAACTGTATATTGAAAACAAATCAGGAATCAGGTGACAGTATACATCCTTGTCGTAGACCCCTCTTTTTACTTTGAAATGTACCTAAAGAGTTGTTATTTCTTATAGCTGATGTTTGCTGCCAATACATATTCTTTCTTATTCGTAGATCTTTTCCATTAATGTTCAATTTTTCTAACAGTTTGATTACTTCCTCATGCTTCACACAGTCAAATGCTTTTGTATAGTCTATGAAGCATAAGTAAAAATCAGTCTTTACTTCTATAGCTCTTTCTGACAATGCCCTTAGGATGTATATGGCATTGTTTTGTAACTTTTCCTTCTACGAATCCACATTTGGAACCCCTCGTAAACATCAAAAGCAAATGTATCTGCGTTTGACCAGGTATCTTTCCTTGGCCGGTAACTACCCAAACCTTTTGGCAGCAGCTATTTCATTTCCAAAAATATTTGTAGTTTAACAGCCCAATAATGTGTGTACAGAAAGTATCTGATAAAATATGTGTTCATATATTTCATATTATGTCAAGTATATCATTATATTTATTTCCATTCAGCACATTATTATTATTATTATTACTATTATTATTATTATCATCATCATTATGCTGAATTGCATCTAATATACAATATACTTAAAAACAAGGATTGTAAAATTATTTTTTTTGAAACGTAAAAAAAGTATGAGTAATTACTTTCTTTCTTAAAAGTTCTATGTATGGTTGCAGGGGGTTCTTATTATTCTTTAAAAAATATTTGGTATCACACCCGACCCAACCTCTTTTTGAAATTTGGCGCCTATATGAAAAACGACCTACATTCTAATCATAAACACAGACAGTATTTCTGGTATTAACTTGTGCCGTTAGCGAGCAAAATATTGAGGTTAATTTATGGCAAGCTCAAGCAAGGGAAGAGATCCCAAGGAGGACAGAAAAAGGGCTATAAGGACACTCTCAAAACTAGTCGCATTTCTTCCTACATTAGACGGCGACATGGGGAGCTGCTGCACAAGACCGTTCTGGGTGGCGTGCATCCCTCAGGCATGGTTGTACAGGCAGAAAGACAGAGGCAGACTAGAAAGAACCATATCGCTGATCTCACACTTACTGCGGCTGTCACCTGCTGTCCGCACTGCTAAAAAAACAACCTGTCCAGGCTCAAATTAGACAAATCAGCCCCTTCGAACTCATAATCATGTGCTTGTTTGTTTATTTATCGGATCAACAACATGACACACGGGTGTAACCCATAATTGATCAGTTCTACTTCAAACTCAAGCCTGAGTCTGAAAATCTCAGCGCAGTGCACGAGACTCTGATGCACCGGTGAGGATCCTGAAATGTTTTGAGCAGATTTGTAACACACAATTTTGCCTGGGCAGCGCCGTTAGGCTACTGTTTTCGATTTCGAACTGAGAATGTATTTTTTTTAACGTGCACAACTGTAAACAGGGGAAATTACTAGAAGTCCACTTAAAAGAATCCCAGCCCTAACTAGGGTATGAACCTGGGACCTCCAGCACTCGAGGCGGATGGCATACATGAAGACTACTCAGCTTCCTGGGAGGACTCAAGGGACCTGAGCCTACAGGTCCTGACAACTATGCAATACGTCCAAGTATCCGTCTCGCGCATCACTAATAACCTTCGTGATAAGTGTGGCCAAATCTGAAGATTGTTTTGGGAAACGTTGTCAGCAACATCTCGACGTGAATAATAATAAAAACAATTATCCTTAGTCTTCAGTATCCCGAGCCTTTGAATTGCATTACGGCAGATGTCGCCCGTCCCAAATCATCTCTTTTTTTTTCACTTGGTGACTGCGAGTGTTTGTAAATTATCTTCGAAGTTATCTTTTCTTGGTCTACCTAGTAGTCTGCCGCCATTCAACTTCCGTATATGTGTGTGTGTGTGTGTGTGTGTGTGTGTGTGTGTGTGTGTGTGTGTGTGTGTATATATATATATATATATACACACACACTCACATATATACACAGAGTTTTTGCCTCTGTCATCCGCCATTCTCTCTATCTGCCCTAGCCATTTCTGTCTACTAGCTCTCACGAGGCCAGTGATCAATGATGATTTAAATACATTATGAATTTCGTTGTTGCTTCTCTCTCAGTTCCCTGCTGTTTGCATCTTTGTTGGGTCTAAACAATTCTCAAAAGATTGTTTTCACAAAATTATAAAAAGGCTAATCTACATCTCTTTAGTTGCACTCCAGGTTTCAGAGCCATATAGCACAACTGGTCTAATCAGCGCTTTATTTATTGTGATCATGGTTTTACTGGATAGAGCATTTCATGTTATTAGATGTTGCAGACTTGCTTTGTTTTTATATTGTATTCTACCTTGTATCAAGAAAATGTATGAATCATTTGACAAGAGACACTTTGACACACCCAAAATACAGACATACTCCTTACGTCCTTATTAGGACAGAATTTTTTCTTCTTTGAAGCCCTATCCTGGCTTTTGCCAGGGGCCGCAATACAGGCAGGCCATAAATGTGGCCAATTGTCTGAACGCGGTTTCTGGGACCTCTTTAGGGTGATCCTCAACCACATGGTGGCACTTTGTGTCATCGGGTGTTTATCGCTTGTGTGATGTCCTGGTGGGGTAGAAAGTCAGTCAGTCACACTTTGACACAGCATGCAAATGTATAAACTGACATAACTATGAGTGAAGCTCTCGCACGAGAACTATGGATCAGCTGTCCATTCATATCTACAAAAGATAAATCGAATCAGAGCAAAGAGCCTTTTCACTTTATATACTTGGAAACGACTATCCATCCACTATGTGGTTTGTGATCAACATTACACACCCTGATTGCAGCAGAGACACACTCAGTATCAACGTTGGAAGCTTGTACGAATTTCAGAGAAGATGCAGCAAAACTGAACTCAGCAGTCCCAGTAGTCCAGTTTAACTTAAAAAAAAAACACACACACACACACACCCACACAGCTGTCACAACATTTCTGACTGTATTGTAGGCATTCTCAAGATTAAGTGCTACCGCAACCGTCTCCTGTCTGTTTTAAAACCCCTCATAAACGTCAAAAGCAAAAGTAGCTGCTTTTGATCAGGTATCTTTCCGTGGCCTCTCAGAGTCCAACACCACGTCCCCTTCGTGAGAGGTGGTAACAGGACAAAATAAGGGATTGCTAGGATTGGGTGAAGTGTGGCGTGGCCTTGTGCCACGGAACCGCAACGGCAGCCTTAATCACTATCCTGGGTTACCCCAAAACGTCCTGGTCAACGGGACTCTGGTGAAGTTGCGACAGGCTTAGCAAGCCGGCAATGGATTTAATACCGTTACAACAAGCATAATGAGGTATAAACGGAAAATCAAACGGCATTTGACCATGGCAATATTAGAGGTCTACGAGAGAGAAAAGCGAATTACAAGATTACAGCACAACACTGCAGGCCTAGGAAATAAAACAGAAGAGATTATTGAAATAATAGAAAGAAAGAAAATCAATTTAATGGGGCTAGCTGATATAAGATGCAGGGGGACTGGAAATAAGAAAGATCACAGAGATTATCTTTTCACATTCTCAGAAGAAAAAAACACATCAAAGAATAGAATGGGATTCCTGGTGCATCCAGACATAGCTAACTACATATTAGAAATCCGTTACCACTCAGACAGAATGATAAAGTTGACAATTAACCGATGACATTTTCAAAGTAGTAAAAAGGATAGAACTCCATGGTGGACATTTGCAGTGACTCAGCCTACTATCTGCATACGGAGCCATCCACGACCTAGTAGTTCATACTCATTGAAACACTCAGTAAATAGGCTAGTTGCGTATCCTTTACAGGACGTTGCAGAACCAACCCCAACAGGCAGTTGTGTGGTTCCTCTAGGCAAATTTATGTCCAATAGTTTGCCATTGCCCCCCCCCCCCCCCGGTCGGCCCCCTAATACCACTGTCGAAACCAGCGCAAAGCGCATGGCCCGCAGCTGGGATCGAACCCGGCATCCCGGCATTACGAAACTTTCGCATTGACTTAGCCACAGAGCCGACAATCACTGGTTAGCTAGCTTTTGGTGCAGTGTCGTAGGTTGCGTCCCTTAGATAGAGAGTTCAAGGGTCAGAAGTAACATTAAAAAGTTGTCAGTCAACAGCAGCAGCAGATACCATTAAGTTTACCTATATTATTTATATAAACGTCTACCATGCCTACTTATTGAATATTTTAAAAACCAAAATAAAACTGGCGAACAAATCCTTTAATAAGCGAATGAACAACGTTTTTAGAAGTTCGTGCCGTTTGTTTAGAATTCAAACAATCGTAGGCCATTGCTACGGAAGGACATCATCAACAACGACGACTAGCAGCAGCATCATCAACATGGACACGAATCAAATACCAGCTAATGATATTAACAGTACATCACAATTGCTAAACGCCATAAATTATGTCCCAAAAGTCAGCGATCAGAGTACAGCCGGCATAATTGGTATGTTCTCATGCTGGACCTATTCTTTGTTGCATGCATGTATGGGCTCTCCTCCGAACTTCGTCCCCATATTAGCGGCCAAACGAATACCCTAACAGGGCCTCAGTCGTGTTAAAATGTGAAGTGCCTGCCGAAGAACAAATCGCGGCAGAACTAAGATTGCCTCCGAATAACGGGCCAATATTATCGAGGGCAAACAAATACTCTAACAGGGTCTCAGTGATGTGTTAACTGTCTACTTGTTTTTGCCACTATGCCGAAATGCCGACAGTATCCCCCGCAGCGCTAGGCGCGGATGGGGGCTGTTAGATTGCTGGGACTCATAAGCAAATAAATTGGAGGAAGTTGCTGGTGGTGCAGTGGCTGCTGCTCGTGAGTCCCAGCCATCTAGTTTAACTCCCCATTCGTGCTGCGCGTATCGGCACAAATACACCCAGCGGTGAGTTTAATCGGAAGAACACTATTACTAACCTGCGTCTTGGTGCGTGGTCTCCCTGCTATGTTGCTATTATCGTGTGTATTGTTGCGTTTCTCGAAAGTGTCAACAGACAGTAATCCTAGTTTTGTGGCGATATGTCCGCATTTTACACACGACTGAAGCCCTGTTAGGTTATTTGTTTGGCCGCTATAATATGGAACGAAGTTCGGAGGAGAGCCCATGTTATGATGTGGCTTGTTTTTTTGGGCGTACACTCATAGTATGTAATGTTTGTGGAAGGTTGCGTTCCTGTGAGTCTAGCGCCGAAGGCACCTGTGTACAGGTAAGAAGTACTGCAGGGGGAATTGCCGCAGGCGTGACGATTTTGGCTATCGAAACTGGGATGTTTTTCTATTTCCACGTTCGTTGGTGGCGGCTCGTGCCTAAGAGAAAGAAAGCTGTTACAAGTAAGTAAGAAAGTAAAGATCCCTTTTCACGCCTTAGGTGCATATGGGAAGAGCGTCCTCTATTTTTACAGACCAATCGGCACTGGGTGGGTAATGTGGTCAGCATTACGCCGGTCGTCTTTACTTCCCCAGGACAGCCATTCTGGTACCCATTTTAGGCTGGGTTGACCTGAGACGCCCCATACCATGATAAAAATCCACGCAGCCTTCAGTGGGTTTTGATCGTGGTACGTTGGAATTAAAGCTGTTACAAGGAGCGTAGGAATATAAAAAAATATCGCTGTTTATATACTCCCAAAACATCACGGAGGTAGCAGAATGTGAAAATACTCACTCAAGCAAGCGGTGAGAAGATGAGAAAAAGAGGCAACGGTTAAAGCATTCACAAAAAAGAAGACATAACTCCCCTGCAGCATAAGAGAGTTTCAGCTACATAAGGAGGCATGAAGGGCAAGGGAAGTTACTCTAATCCTGGGCCGCCCATCGTGACCTGTGGGTCTTCAGAATATTAAAAAATTGCATACCGCAAGGGGACGACATTTGCACCTCTGATCATGTCTGTCCGCAATCTATGATCAATAACAACAGCATGTAACACTAGTCAACAAATTTTCAAATTTTTTTTTGAATTACCAGAATTTAAATACATCATTTCTAATTGATTTTGATATGCTGATTTCAAATATCATAATGCAATTTACCCACTGGCTCTAGTTTTTTGTTTCAAATGATGAATTTACTTTACAAATTAGATTATAATAAAGAAAACCAATTTTCAAAGACATGTTGCATCCAGGGCTCTCATACTTTAGAAGAATATTTTCTACGATCTTACTGAAATTATCAGATCTGTTATATCCATTAAAATTGCCCACCACTGACTCAGATGCTAGCCATGCTGCTTTTTCCTTGTCATGCAACACACAAAGAAACTTCTTTCAAAGATACTTCTCAACGTAAAAAAGTTTTCGAATTTGCGGACCAACAAATATTCCCTCCTTTTTTTGACCAGAATTTAAATACTCATTTCTAATTGATTTTGATATGTTGATTTTAAATATCATATCATATATATCACTTAAAAATATATATATTATATCATATATATCATGTATATTATATCACTTATATATTGAATTTTATGGCTTCAGAAGTCCCGGATAGTTGATGTCCTTTAAATATTTTCTTCAGGTTATGCTGGTGTATTGGGAATTGAGCAGGCAGATAGACTTGGCCAGTTCTGCACCAGTGTTGGTGTAATGATGTATGACACGCTAGATGTTGTCAGGGCCCTTTAGAGGCACAAATAGTTGATTATGGTCTAAGGAGAATGGCATTGTGAGGAGTTACCAGGGGATCTGGCCGACACTGAACATTTAAGGAAGAGGTGAGACAGGTCTACAATCTGGCAATTACTGGTGCCGTCAGTATTGGAACTCTGCTTGCTGCAGAAAATGGGGACGGAGTGCCTGTGGGAGTGTTCTGAGTGCTGTGATGTCTATTCAGCATTCAAAGTTGGGAAGTCTGACTTACCTGCTTTTGCCCATGCTGAAGATAGATACATTTTTTAGTAGCTCACAGATTGCAGATATGTTTGGAGACATTGACTAGTTTGTTCTTCTCACATGTGACTTGCAGATATATTTGAAGACATTGACTAGTTTGTTCTTCTCACATGTGACTTGCAGATATGTTTGGAGACATTGACTAGTTTGTTCTTCTCACATGTGACTTGCAGATATATTTGAAGACATTGACTAGTTTGTTCTTCTCACATGTGACTTGCAGATATGTTTGGAGACATTGACTAGTTTGTTCTTCTCACATGTGACTTGCAGATATGTTTGAAGACATTGACTAGTTTGTTCTTCTTAAATGTGACTTGCAGATATGTTTGAAGACATTGACTAGTTTGTTCTTCTCACATGTGACTTGCAGATATGTTTGAAGACATTGACTAGTTTGTTCTTCTCACATGTGACTTGCAGATATGTTTGAAGACATTGACTAGTTTGTTCTTCTCACATGTGACTTGCAGATATGTTTGAAGACATTGACTAGTTTGTTCTTCTCACATGTGACTTGCAGATATGTTTGAAGACATTGACTAGTTTGTTTTTCTCACATGTGACTTGCAGATATGTTTGAAGACATTGACTAGTTTGTTCTTCTCACATGTGACTTGCAGATATGTTTGAAGACATTGACTAGTTTGTTCTTCTCACATGTGACTTGCAGATATGTTTGAAGACATTGACTAGTTTGTTTTTCTCACATGTGACTTGCAGATATGTTTGAAGACATTGACTAGTTTATTCTTCTCACATGTCTTGCAGATATGTTTGGAGACATTGACTAGTTTGTTCTTCTCACATGTGACTTGCAGATATGTTTGGAGACATTGACTAGTTTGTTCTTCTCACATGTGACTTGCAGATATGTTTGGATACATTGACTAGTTTGTTCTTCTCACATGTGACTTGCAGATATGTTTGGATACATTGACTAGTTTGTTCTTCTCACATGTGACTTGCAGATATGTTTGAAGACATTGACTAGTTTGTTTTTCTCACATGTGACTTGCGGATATGTTTGGATACATTGACTAGTTTGTTCTTCTCACATGTGACTTGCAGATTTGTTTGGATACATTGACTAGTTTGTTCTTCTCACATGTGACTTGCAGATATGTTTGAAGACATTGACTAGTTTGTTCTTCTCACATGTGACTACTCTTTTAAGTTATAGGGGATGAGATTCTTAAGGGTCAAACTTTAGACACAAACTCCAACTTCATTTGCAAGAAGCTGTTTTCTCTGGGAGTGAAAGTTCAAAAGGTTTGTAAATTGATATTAATTTTTTATCTTTTATGAAGTATCACATGAAATATTTGTTGTTAATGTTGTCTCTGGCTTAGGCGTTTCAAATGCGCTTCGTAATGTCGGGGTGCCGGGTTTGATCCCCGCTGCGGGCAGTTTGTCTTGCGATGGTTTCGACCGTGGTACTGAGAGCCAACTGTCCAGAAAGCAATGGCAAACTACTAGATGTAAACATTTGCCTATTAAAACCACAACAGCTAAAAAATACTGTTCTTGGTTCTGCATCATCCTGTAAAGGATAAGCAACCAACCTTTTTGTCTTATACATGTGTGTTTAAAAGATGGAACCAAATGAGGAATCAACTGTGAACCATATGTTATTTGTTGTAGCACATTTAATGTCCAGAAGCATCCCTTATTTGTTAGCTAGGGATATTTTGTCATTGAATAAACTCGTTTTATAAATAATATCTAGTGTACCTTCACTGAAGTGCCCTATCAAACACAGCCTTGTCGCACTAGCATTCTAGAACTTCCAGAATATCTGTGAAGGTTACCTTTCAACCTTGTTAATGCATTTGAGGTGTACTACTAGGTGACGCTATTGAGATGCAATTAGGGAATTCCACGATGAAAACATTGATATTAAGGATGATAAGTAAAACAACCGCACAGCAAATATAGCAGAGTGATCTTTCTGACTGATGCTACGTCAGTTCTACAAGCAATTGTTTACCCAAAAAAACACTCAGTTTGTGGACTTGACGCAACAGCTGATTTATATAGGCTCTTCAGTAGAACAATCTGTACTACAGTGGATTCCAGGTCACTGTGGCTTGGAAGGCAATGAAATAACAGACAGATTGTCCAGAAGCGGTAGTGAAATGGTACAACCAAATAGCAACTTAACCCTCCAAGAGCGAAACAATACAATCTAGTATCCAAGAAAGGTGACTGGATATACACACACCAGATTTTTTTCTCAAGACTGGCTTCATCGTCTCTCTAGAAAGGGACAGTGTATTATATTCAGACTAAGGACTGGGCACAACAGACTTCTTCAACATATGTTCAAATTTTTTGGTGTAGGAAACGCGGAGACGTGTCCCTTCAGCGTGGCACCCGAAAATCCTCCTGAGCCTGTTCCAACCACAATGAAGACAAAGCTGTATGGTACACAAGAGGATATGAACTGCACGATAGCTTTTATGATGGCTACCGGCCTCCTGATATAAGTTTTCTGACAGAAGGATCAAAGAAGAAGAAGTAGTATGCAAACTTACTAGAAGCACTTAGTAGAAGAACAACATTAGGCTATCCTTCGAATAACGGTCCCAAATTATCGAGGCCGAAAATATACCCTAACAGGGCCTCAGTCACGTGTCAATTGCGGACTTCCGGAGATTATACCCCCACCGCCGAATTGCGGACTTAGGGGACTATACCGCCACTGCCAAGAGTATCTCCCATGCCGCTACACGCTGCGTGGATTTGGGCAAAACTAGATGGCTGGGACTCATGAGCAGCAGCTACCACATCTCCTGCAGCTTCCTTCGTTTTATTTGCTCATGAGTCCCAGCCTCTAGTTTAGCCCCAATCCACGTCGCGCGTAGCGGCGTGAGAGAAATTCTCGGTGGTGGTGGTATAGTCCCCGGAAGTCTGCAATTCGTCTGTGGCGGTATAGTCCGCAATTGACACGTGACTGAGGCCCTGTTATATATTTTCGGCCTCGATAATTTGGGACCGTTATTCAGATTATAGCCAAAAGATCTCTTCTTTTGCCTTTCAATCTCCCAATGGAGCATAGGCCCTAAACCAACTCACGCCAAGTCAATCTACCCTTCACTATGTGTTTTTTGGCCTTCATTTATTCCTATGCTTCTGTGGGTTCCAATGCAAAGACATTCTAGTTATGCTGTTCTCCGGTTTTTCTCACTGTGTGTCCTATCCAACACCAACCTCTTTTCCTCACCTCTTGGTCCACTGGAGCTTGCTTAGTTCTCTCCCAAAGCTCTACATTAGTTATTCTAGCATACCATTTAAATCCCTCTATTCTGCGCAGGCACCAGTTAATGAATGTCTGTAATTTATTAGTAGTTGCCTTAGTTGCCCAATAAAAAGTACTGATTTGACATAATTAAATAATTTAAGTTTAGTATTTCTTTTAATTTCTTTTAGCCTCCACAAATTCCCTAGTGCCATGAAAGCTCCTCTTGCCTTTTATATTCTTATTTTAATGTCTCTATCAGTTCCCCCATCTTTATCTACATTACTGTCCAAATATGTGTACATGTTTTGGAGTGGGGTGCCATTAAGTGAAATCACATTACTGCCTGATTTATTCTCATTATCTTTGTCTTTCCTTTATGGATTTTCATACCTAGCTGCTGTGATCTCGCATCAAGTATATTCAATTTGTCTTGCATCTGATTCAGTGAATGGGACAGAAGAGTAATATGGTCAGCAAAGTCCAGATCATCAAGCTGTTTTGTAGGGGTCCACTGAATTCCATTCTTTGTGTTAGCAGTTACTGTCTTTGTAATCCAGTCTATAGCCAGTAAAAATAGAAGAGGCGACGAAAGACATCCCTGTCGCACACCTGTTTTTTTTTCCAAATGTGTCTGTTAGCTTTCTCTCATGGAGAACTCTTTTTCATAGTCTATGAATCCAATGTAAAGTGCTAAGTTCAGTTCAATGCTTTGCTCTATTATAATACGTAATGTGGCTATCTGGTTAGTATAGGATCTGTTTGGCCGAAAACCTACCTGTTCATCTCTTAGCTTTTTTCAATAGCATCTTTTAACCTTTCCAGAATAATTCGACTTAATTCCAGGAACTGACAGCAACATAATTCCTCTATAGTTTTCACACTCCTGTGGATCACCTTTTTTTGGGGTTTCACAAGATACCTTTCACTCCAGTCTTCTGGTATTTCTTCGGTCTCCCAGACTTTACTAACTAATCTATATAGCAATTCCGTTGATGTGTTTATGTTAACCCTAATGGCTTCTGCTGGGATACCATCTAGACCTGCCACCTTTCTTTTCTTGAGAAGATTATTGCTTTTCTAATTTCCTCTTTAGATGATATCTCACAGTTGATATCCAGTTCCATTTCTAAACCCTGGATGTCTGGAGGAAGCTCTGGACCTTGGCTGTTTAGATGTATTTCAAAATATTTAACACACCTGTCCATTTGATCTTTAGTGTTAGTAAATAACCTTTCCTTGACTATTTTTATTGATCCAGTTGGCTGACTATATTTACCTACTAATTTTCTTGTGCTACTGTAAAGTTCTCTGAGGTTTACTTTTGCTGCTGCTGTCTCCGCTTCTTGTGCTAAATCATTTAGATATTTCACTTTATCTGCCCTTATACGCCTCCTGCCTTATTTGCTTCTGTGTACTTAACCCGAGCTCTAGCTTTAGCAGCTCTAGTTTTTCTATTGTTTCTATCTTAAATCAGTTTTATTGTTTCTGGTGTTATCCATCCTTTATGTTTCTGTTCTTTCTTGCCAAGAACTTCTACACAAGATGTTGCAAATAAATACATCATCTCTGTTGATGAAACATTAAAAAAAAAAAGGGGCAGCAACTAAGTGAGGGAATGAGTGACGCTCAACCCCACCGGACCCCACAATGAGCGATTAACACCCGCTGACATAAAGTGCCACCATTTAGATTAGAGTCACCCAGACGTATGTCCTAGAAACCTTGTTCAACCATTAGGTTATATTTATTGCCCCTGACGACAGCCAGGGTGGGGCTTTACAAAAATAAACAATTGCACCCCATATTGGGGTAGATTGTAAGCAGCAATGGCTGACTGACTTTCAACCCCACTGAGACCACACAATGAGAGTTAAACACACGGTGACACAAAGTGCCACCACTCTCATGAGAAATGCCTGCGCACAAGTCCAGAAACCTGGTTCACCCAAAGGTTATATTTAGGGCCTCCGACAACAGTCGGGGTGGGGCTTTGAAACAACAACAAATGCATTCCATAGTGGAACGCAGTTTGTGTAAGCAGCAACTGACTGACTGACGTTTAACAGCACCAGGACTGCAAAATGAGTGATAAACACCCGGTGACACAAAGTGTGACCATTAAGATGAGAATCACCTGGGCGCAAGTCTCAGAAACCGTGTTTCATCGACAGCTATGGTAGGACTTTAAACAAAAATCGTGTCCTATGTTGGGATGGTTAAAAGTAAAGCATCAACTAGGTATGTAGCTAGGTAAGTTGTACCCCACCAGGACATCACACAAGCGATAAACACAGAGTGACAGAAAGTGCCATCATGCGGATGAGGATAACCCGTGGAGAGGTCCTAGAAACCCTGTTCAGCCGCTAGGCCATATTTATTGGCTGGCTTTTTTTAGGGGCCCCACTCCATGCCATGATGTCAAACTGTCCAGCATCTTTTCTCTCAGTCTCCCTCTGCCTCTCTCCTCCCTTCCAACTTTCCTACTGTCATGATGTACTCCAGCTTTCTCATTTTCATGACATGACCAAAGAATATAGACTGTCTCTTTGTGATGTGGGCAGTTGAGAAGGCATCTTCTTTACTTTTTTAGAAAAAAAAAATCTGTCTAGGTTTTTTTTCATAATTAATCTATAAAACCACATCTCTGCAGCTTCCAATTAACTTTTCACTGTTATGTATGTACATAAGTAAAACCATTCATATGCCTTAAGATGTATTGGGTATTTAGTGCAAATTCCATATATTAATGAAACAATCAACATTCATTAAATGATGTGAACATCAGTTACCTTTACTTCCCATGACATTTCCTTGTACTTATTTTTAGACTGGATTGACCTTAAAACTCAGGTCCATTAACTAAATCCTTGCCTTGATGGGAATTCGGTCATCAGGATCATCAGGCTGATGGGCCAGTATGTTGGTCACTCAGCTACTTTTGCTATAGTTTATTGTATAAATAATTCACCATTTTCATCTTATTTCAGAAATGTACTATTTTTTATCAATGTTTTATAGATTTCTGTGATATGTGATGATGTGGATATCATAGCAGAAGAGGTGACACAGTTTTCCCAAAAATTTACTCACGTCATTACCTCTGGAGGTATAGGACCCACACATGATGATATGACATTTGAGGGTATGTTAGTAATATTTATACATATCATCACTTTCAATAATGTGGATTTAAACAAAACATTGCATATAGGACTCACAAACGATATGACATTTGAGGGTATGTTAGTAATATTTATACATATCAGTTTTATTAATGTGGATTTAAACAATACATTGCATATAGAACCCACACATGATGATATGACATTTGAGGGTATGTTAGTAATATTTATACATATCATCAGTTTCAATAATGTGGATTTAAACAAAACATTGCATATAGGACTCACATACGATATGACATTTAAGGGTATGTTAGTAATATTTATACATATCAGTTTTATTAATGTGGATTTAAACAATACATTGCATAAAGGACCCACACATGATGATATGACATTTGAGGGTATGTTAGTAATATTTATACATCTCATCAGTTTCAATAATGTGGATTTAAACAATACATTGCACAATTTACTGCTGGGGATATTTCACTCATCTTAACAGGTACTGTTCATCATCATCATCGAATGCCTTGCCAGCTGGCGTTGGAGTTCATGCATCTGCACAGATTTTGGTCTTTGATGTTCCGGATCAATTCTGCTGATGATATTCCTCCATGCCACTGTCTTAAGCCATCCACCATCATTTCTCTTGGTCTGCGTCTGCCTTTTCTACCAGTGATCTTTCCAGTCGTCACGATATTTTCCAGTGCTCCTTTTCTCATCACATGACTAAAGAACTTTGTCTCCTTTTCATTGTTATATATAATGTTCTACTTTCATTAGCCTTTTCCAGGCAATCATTGTTAGTTATTCTGGCAGTCCAAGGTATTCACAATATTTCTTTCAAGAATCCAATCTCATTTGCCACCAAACTCTTCTTAATTTGTTTGCTCACATTCCAAGATTCACTGCCATACAACTGAAGAGGCTGGAAATAACGTTTCAGCACACATTTTCTGATTTTTAATTAGAGTGATTCATTACATAAGATATTTTTCATCTTCTGAAATCTTGCCTTTACCTGGCCAATTCTGCTCTTAATTTCTGTTACACATAATTCATCTGATGTTATGAATTTCCTCAGATACTTGAATGTATTGACTTGGTTAAGCACCTTCCCTTCTATTGCTATGTCACATTTTGGAGTTATCTTCTTTGATATAACCATTGCTTCTGTTTTCTTGACATTCAAGGAAAGTCCCTTTCTTGCACTCTCTGGTAGAACAATGGGTAATAGTTGTTGTAGGTCTTCTAAATTTTCAGCTATTAATACTTATCATCTGCATAAGAAGACTGTTTATATTATAACCTCTAGCTAGTATTCCTGGTCTGTTCTTGACCTTTCTCATTATTATTTTCCAGGGTGGTAAAATGGGGCTTTTCCCATTTCCAGAGCGTGTTGCAAAAGGGTGCGCGCTTCTCATCTCTTTTTTTTGATACGTGTGTTTGCCGTGCTTTGTTGCAGTCTTCATTGGTGTTTGTCGCCGCATCCGTCTTGTTTCAGTTGCCATGAATTTCCTGCAGTTGGTAGCATCTGTGCCTGACAAAGAGACTAGCGTTGCCTTCCTGCAACAGCG
This sequence comes from Candidula unifasciata, assembly GCA_905116865.2. Taxonomy (NCBI): domain Eukaryota; kingdom Metazoa; phylum Mollusca; class Gastropoda; order Stylommatophora; family Geomitridae; genus Candidula; species Candidula unifasciata. Next base: position 606,331 of record CAJHNH020005668.1, read on the forward strand.
TGGCATTCTTCACAGCACAAGACGTAGAAACAACCATGAGATGGTGTTATCGCTGTCGGAAAGACACAACTGTTGGCAGTGTATAAAGTCCACCTGTCGTCTGGACATACCATTACGGCAAGGGACATCGCTGGAAAGGTCACGGCTACCATACAGACAGATCATTCTGTTTATATACTGCTGGTCTTACGAGATGACAAGCATTTAATTTTGCCAAGTAAAGCTGGGCATGAAGCAGACTACAAATGTGGATTGGAGCAACTACATACGGGAGGTTTGTGCCAATACATTATTATTGAATCCTGCAGTGATCGGGGAGAGAACATAACTGTTGAAATTGATGAAAGTCTGCAAGACGAAAAAATCATGTGGGACGTGTGTTTCCACAACAGTGGGTGTTTGGTGGAGTCTGTCGGGAGACGAGCGAATGCTTTATGTTCTGCGTTCCAGACAGAAAAGCAGAGACGCTTCTGCTGATCATTAGCATAAACATCAGACCCGGCACAACAGTAGTTTCCGACATGTGGTGTGCGTACAATGGAATTGAGAAAATTCCAGAATTGACGCATCTTATCATCAATCACTCCATTAATTTAGTTGACCTCACCACAGATGTGCTTACGCAATACATCAAACGTTTGTGGCGGTCGGCAGATGTAGAGAAACAAGCGCCAGAATGGAACCCACATACATTTATTAGAATCTTGCATGTGTGAGTTTCTGTTGCGTAGACGCGCTTAACATGCAGGTCGCGATGTGTTTGCGATCATTCTGGCAGACATTGTTAGATTCGGGCCGCCACAAGACCACTAGTCCGTTGTCTCAGCTGCTGCTGCCACCACCGCAGTCCCACCCCTGTCTAGGTCGCGCTTAACATGCAGGTCGCGATGTGTTTGCGATCATTCTGGCAGACATTGTTAGATTCAGGCCGCCACAAGACCACTAGTCCGTTGTCTCAGCTGCTGCTGCCACCACCGCAGTCCCACCCCTGTCTAGGTATTTAAATGTGTGAAATTGCTGGGATTTTCAATTTGTGAGTGAACCCAGCAGTATACATGTATAATGATTGGTCCTTTTTAGGGCACCTCACAGTACCCCAATTGGCAATTTCTGCGATTGTAAATAGAGTTCGCGTAGCCAAAATTTACAATTTACATTAAAAAAAAAAAAGTAACATGGTGTGATACCAATTACACTACACATTAAAATGACAAAAACATCTTAAAACATGACCAGTATTGTAAACTAGCCGATTGAACATCAACAGATAGAACAAAGCAGCCGAATTTGAATTTTAGTTTTTGTATTGTATCTGTTTTTCACAATCACTCTGTATTGTTCTTGAATTTCTCAATTCACCTGTAGGATATCTGTATTGAGTTTCATATTTTTAATCTCTTTCTTTCCACTCTTCAATCGGACTTTAACTTGTCCACGAAGTGGGATGTTATTACTCAGCACCAGGCATTATCTTCACATTTATTAATCATCATCATCAGGTGCCTTGCCGACTGGTGTGAGCGATCATGTCTCTCCATAATCCACGATTCCTGCAGCATGTATCAGTTCGTGTGCCAACACACCTCCATGCCATGCAACAAGACTGTCAAGAATCTTCTCTCGTTGTCTTCCTCTATCCCTCCTTCCACAGATCTTTCCAGTCGTCACAACATGTTCTATTTTCCCTCTTCTCATAACATCATTTATTATTGCATTTCTCAAACTTTTTAAAAATCATTATTTAGTCAGTTTGGTTGAAAGTTTATTATCAGGGCTTTTCCATGTGTAAAATCGTCTCTTATGCTGTTTATACCAGGTGTTTCCAATCATCATATCATTTGCTTTTGCCCATTCTGTTAGTGTTTCTCCTCTGAGTGTTTCTCCTCTGTCATTTTTCCTACCTAAACCATAATCACCAACTATGTCTTCCATTCTTTCTTTTCCTACCTTCGCGTTGAAATGTTCAATTATTATTTTCATTTCTTGTGATTTGGTTAGCGATAATGCTCTTTTGATATTATAAAATCTGTTTAGTAGGTCTTTTTCATTGCTTTCTGTGGTTGGTGCATATACTTGTATGATGTTTATGTGTACTGGCTTGCCTTTAAGTTTAACCAGGATGACTGTCTGATATACTCCAATATTCTTCAGTTGATTTAGCTGTTATTTCATCAAACAATAGTCCTACTCCTCTTTCATGTTTCTCACCACCTGAATATATTATTGTATTTTTGTCAATATTTTTTTTTTTTTTACTAGATCCTTTTCATCTCATCTTAATAGTTTCTCTTTTTCATTTTCTGTAAGACATTATCTATCTTCCTTAATTCTGCTAATTTTTTATTTTATATTTAAAAGAAATATATATTAGATATCAGTTTTATACCTTTCTATGCTAATTTTTGAACATTCCAGGTTCCTATTCTGTATCTGTTAATTTTGCCCTCAATTGCTGATGATGATCTGTTGTCACCTGTGGGTCATGACGATCTGTTGTCACCTGTGGGTCATAACGATCTGTTGTCACCTGTGGGTCATGACGATCTGCCGTGGGTCATGACGATCTGTTGTCACCTGTGGGTCATGACGATCTGTTGTCACCTGTGGGTCATGACGATCTGCCGTGGGTCATGACGATCTGTTGTCACCTGTGGGTCATGATGATCTGTTGTCACCTGTGGGTCATGACAATCTGTTGTCACCTGTGGGTCATGACAATCTGTTGTCACCTGTGGGTCATGACGATCTGCCGTGGGTCATGACAATCTGTTGTCACCTGTAGGTCATGACGATCTGTTGTCACCTGTGGGTCATGATGATCTGTTGTCACCTGTGGGTCATGACGATCTGTTGTCACCTGTGGGTCATGACAATCTGTTGTCACCTGTGGGTCATGACGATCTGTTGTCACCTGTAGGTCATGACGATCTGTTGTCACCTGTGGGTCATGACGATCTGTTGTCACCTTTGACAGTCCCTACCAGATGAGGCTTTCCGAAGACATCCATTAATGTCATTCACTGAATTAAAACTGTGACTCATGAATTCTTGGGAAGATAATGTGGTGGTTTCCCGTTGCATTCCACATCCACATGAGGATCTTTTACCTCTACCTTTGATAGTAATTTCCAACTATCAGGACAAGTGATTGCCCTGCTTTGCTCAGCTGCAGAGTTGTCCACTTATGCCGATGGGTACTTGGTTTCCATAGCTGTGTTTGCCACACCCACACCGGCATTGTTTAAATTCATGACGGGAAAACATAATTTTGACCATCGTAAATTAATTATTTGTATTGAAAGTCATAGTCATGTACTTTTTGAAATAAATTCACTTTATAACTTGTAGCATATGTTCTTACTCGCCAGAATGGCAGACTTTGGAATTAAGATCGACATAGCAAAAAACTAGATGCACACCCGACACACCAGAAGACTTGTTAATCAACATAGAACTGGTACTATTAGCCAACGGACGTTGGGGTTCATACTGAGGGGAAGATCTGAGCACCTCCGGAGTGCAATAATAACCCAACTAACTAACTAACTGTAACTAACATATGTTCTTACGAACAATTATAGTATATCAGCTGCTATGCTAAAATAATTTAAACATACTATTTAAAAAAACCACACACACACAAAAGCTAATAATTTTTATGAATAAATTTTCTAAATTAGTTAACCTGTCTCTGAAGTATTCATGTTTTCTTTGTCTAAGGTGTGGCTAAAGCATTTGGACTGCAAACACAGCACCACCCCAAACTTGTTGAGTTGATCACAGACTGGTTTCATATATCAGACTTGAATTCAGCAGAAATGAAGATGGCAAAAGTAAGATTATGTTGCTAAGCAATGTTCAGATTAATTGCAGCAGATTCCTGAAAGTCTACTGTTTGGTGTCAGACTGTTTATGCGCAGCAGATTCCTGAAAGTCTACTGTTTGGTGTCAGACTGTGCGCAGCAGATTCCTGAAAGTCTGCTGTTTGGTGTCAGACTGTGCACAGCAGATTCCTGAAAGTCTACTGTTTGGTGTCAGACTGTGCTCAGCAGATTCCTGAAAGTCTACTGTTTGGTGTCAGACTGTTTATGGGCAGCAGATTCCTGAAAGTCTGCTGTTTGGTGTCATACCGTTTGTGTTATCATAAAATAAAAATAAAAAAATTCTATTTCATGTCCACCACTCCCCCCTCCCTCACACACATATTAAATATATGTGTACTTTTAAAAACCATTTGCCATCACCCCCGCCCCCTTTTCCCCCCTTTCCCCCCCTTCCACAGTGATGACACATGGGGGGGGGGGGGGGGGAGATGGGGGGGCTTTGCACCACTTCCTGCTACCTTCTTCCCTATATATTTCATCTTATTTCTTTCTTTCCCTATCTCAGTCCCCACTTTCATTTCGTAATCTTTATTCTCTGTCTCTGCTCTCTCTGTCTCTCTCTCTCTCTTTTTCTCTCTCTCTCACTGTTCTCACATCCTGTGTCTCACTTAATCTTACTATTTCAGCCTTCTACACCACCTTCCATCACCTCCTCTCCCCTCTCCTTTCTGTAATTGAAAAATCAGAAAAAAAAAAAAAAAACGAAGTCCACTGGTGCCCTGACCTATTTATTTTTTGGGTATCCTGCTCTATTTTCCATAAGTGGTTGGTTGGGATCTCTCCCCCCCCCCCCCACCCCCAATGCTTTAAAAAAAAACTATAGAGAAATAAGAGAGTCACCGTGGCTGAGCGGCTAGACGCTTGCCGTGGATCGGAAGGTCATGGGTTCGCTCCCTGGCGGAGCCAGACTTTTTTCAAAAATGACCTTAGCTCCCAGGTCGACCCAGCCTTGAGTGGGTACTGGGTGCAGTCCCGGAAAAGTAAAGGTGGCCGACGTTATACTGACCACATCACCCATCTTGTGCCGATTGGTCTATAAAAATATAGGTCTAGCCCTATATGCCCTATATGCCCTATACGCCTTAAGGCGTGGAAAGGGTCCTTTACTTTTTTTTTTTTTAAATAAATAAATTTAAAAAAAAATTGACTTTTGACCTGTGCAAAATGGTTGTTTTATTTAAGGATTTGTTTCTGTGGAAACAACCATGGGTTCTTAACACATTATTTAGTGTTCCTGTGGCGAAAGAATTAATTTTTAATGGTCATTTGGGGTCCCATTATGAGTCATCATATAAATATTTTTAGGCATTGTCAAATGTATTGTGTTTAATTCTCTGCTCCGTACATCTTTATGGATTACTCAGTTCTAAAAAAAAATTAAAGAATGTAGATGAATAGTTTTTAACAAAAATGTTTTAGTGACACGTGTAAAATTCTTGTTATGGAAGTCCTGGGTTTCTCCCCCCCACACCCCTCCCTTTCCCTGGAGTAAAAGGGTTAAAAACAGCAAGAAACCAATTAGTTTCTAGAGCAACTAAGAGGATAAGGAAAAAACTCCATATTTAATTTATTTTATTTCACATGAACAGATTCCTGAAGGTGCAAAGCTCAGCTTTGGAATTGATCCTAAAACCAAGCAGGAATCCAAATACCCTCTGGTATCAGTGAGAAATGTACACATGTTTCCTGGAGTGCCAAGTCTTTTGGAAAAAGCATTTATAATGCTGGGGGTAAGCTAATTGCCATTCAGTACCATGATCTGGTATGTTCAGTTGCATTAACAATAGTGATACTTCAGAGACAGAGAGAGAGAGAGAGAAAGAGAGAGAGAGAGTGTGTGTGTGTGCGTGCACATGGGGTTGGGTAGGTGGGTGTGCGAGGGTAAGCTAATTGCCATTCAGAACTGTGATCTGGTATCTTCAGCTGCATTAACAATAGTGATACTTCAGAAAGAGACAGATAGAGAGAGAGAGAGAAAGAGAGAGAGTGAGAGTGTGTGTGTGTGTGTGCGCGCACGTGCATGGGGGTGGGTGGGTGTGAGCACCCACATTGGGCTGGGTGGGTGTGCGCGCAAAATTTTCTGACTTTGAATAGGACACATTGTGAAAACCTGAAAATTGTATAACTGCTCGACTGAACAAGGGGTGAGCAGTTGAGGGGGGGGGGGGGGGGGGGGGGGGGGTAGATGCGCTGTGGGGAAAAGGAAGGAGACTTAATAAAACTTGGAAACGAAAATGACAGAAATAAATAATATAAGGGGGACGTGGCAGATGAAGAGGATTCTGTGTAAGTAATCTTTTTTCACGGAAGTCATTAAATGAATTATTAGAGATGATTCTGTGTGTTGGAAAGGGTTTGTTCCCATGAATCCATCTCAGTATCTGTATCATTCATGTCCCGCTTGTACACATCTCAGAATTGTAATAGAGGCCACCCTCAACATCTTCTATTCATCTGTAATCCTTTGGGGCTCCACTATCTTCTGTCCAAGTATGACCTAGCCGTCTGAGCCTTTGCAGACTCAGCATTGAGGGAACTGTTGTAATACCTGATGTTTCCGATACTTCAGTATTTGTGGTCTTGTCTTGCCACTTAATGCCTAGTATTCTTCTCAGGCGTCACTTGTGAAAGCTATTTAGCAGTTTCTCCTGGTGTGACTAAGTTGACCAAGTTTTCACTGCCATAAAGCAGAGTGCTGAGAACACAAGCCTGATAGACAAGAATTTTTGTTTTAATCATCAGCTTGAATTGAGAATGAATGAATACCCCACCCACTTGATCTCAAAAGGCATATTTAAAATGGAGTAAGTATGTTTCAAAGAGGATAGGAACAAGTATACATCCTTGTATCATTATATTCTTGATTAGAAACTCTCTCCACCTCCCAGTATTATTCTATCCAAATTATTGTGCCTTTCATACCTGTGTGGAACGAATCAGTGATGCTCAGTAGAGTATGTGGACACCCAGTCTTCTGAGTATCTTGACCAGACCTTCACGACTAACCAAATGTCATCTATAATTTTTTTCATGGTCTTTAAAGATTGTAGATGGACTTGAACATCCCTAAGGTTATGATCATGTGTGTAGGCCACTAGAGAAAGTTCGGAGAAAAATTGTGCTGGTGGTGGGTTAGTCTGTAGGCTGGAGAGGTGCATGAGGAGAATGTTTTTGTCGTGGATGTTGTCAAGGTGCTAGGTAAGTGGGAGGATAAGTCTGTTGTGATGTTTAGGCTTGGAGAGGAGGGTGTGGGTATGGCTGATCGATGGTGAGCGGTGAAAGGCAACGTTCATGGTAGCTTTGAAGCCTGAAGAAATCCATGGCTCTAAGGTGGAAGTTGTCATTTTTCTGACAGTCTGTGGAAGTTGGGAGAAAGGAATAGGTCCTTGCAGGAAGAAGGATGGAAGGATATATATTGGAGAAAAGCATAGGACTCAGGTGGCTTGTAGTATACTAAGGTACTGGGGCCTTAAAAAAACAACAACAAGATAACAGTGAGATTTGAGAAATGCGCAAATGACGGCGAGATGCAGTTATATGCTGGGGTGGAAATTGGAGAGAAAAATTGATGATGTTATGCAGTTTAAATAAGGGCATACCGGAGACACCGCTGTAGTCATCCATATGTCCCCTGAAGAGCTCCTAGAGACTGCCAGTGTAATGATGAAATACGAAAATAAAGTTGAAGTCCACCCCTCCTCCTCCTCCTCCAAAAAAAAAAAAAAAAAGAACCACAACTCCTCAAATTCATCGTATGGACCAGCGGGTCATTGCAAACATAAGAAGCACTAAAGCATTGTTTCAAAGTCACTTTTTATTTACTATTTATACTTAGGGGATTCTGGAAAATAATATTTCCTTAACCAACTCCATTTTGTAAGCATCCTTGACAAAGCTTGGGTGAAAGAGACTTACAGGACAGTGAACTAGAATTATGGACAGACTGTCTAGCAGACAATGACGCTGACGGTTCAAGGAGTCTGTTAACAGCTGTTCTTGATGCTCTGTTAACAGCTGTTCTTGATGCTCTGTTAACAGCTGTTCTTGATGCTCTGTTAACAGCTGTTCTTGATGCTCTGTTAACAGCTGTTCTTGATGCTCTGTTGTTAACAGCTGTTCTTGATGCTCTGTTAACAGCTGTTCTTGATGCTCTGTTGTTAACAGCTGTTCTTGATGCTCTGTTGTTAACAGCTGTTCTTGATGCTCTGTTAACAGCTGTTCTTGATGCTCTGTTGTTAACAGCTGTTCTTGATGCTCTGTTAACAGCTGTTCTTGATGCTCTGTTAACAGCTGTTCTTAATGCTCTGTTAACAGCTGTTCTTGATGCTCTGTTAACAGCTGTTCTTGATGCTCTGTTAACAGCTGTTCTTAATTCTCTGTTAACAGCTGTTCTTAATGCTCTGTTAACAGCTATTCTTGATGCTCTGTTAACAGCTGTTCTTGATGCTCTTTTAACAGCTGTTCTTGATGCTCTGTTAACAGCTGTTCTTAATGCTCTGTTAACAGTTGTTCTTGATGCTCTGTTAACAGCTGTTCTTGATGCTCTGTTAACAGCTGTTCTTAAGGCTCTGTTAACAGCTGTTCTTGAGGCTCTGTTAACAGCTGTTCTTAATGCTCTGTTAACAGCTGTTCTTGATGCTCTGTTAACAGCTGTTCTTGATGCTCTGTTAACAGCTGTTCTTGATGCTCTGTGACTGAACAAAATACACTGGCTTGAAAGTGGACAGTGCTTATGTGGAGGATTTAGTGGAGGCTGATGGGAGTGAGCTTAACACTGAGGAAGTGGAACATCTTCAGAAGAAGCACAACAACAGTATGGTGGTGGAGGAAATGTCTTCAAGGACAGAGGAAAGAAGAGAGGATGTTTCTAGTTGTTTGATCAACAAAATTTGTTGGAAATTGGGTGGAGAAATTTTTGGGGAAAAAAGGAGGCAAAAACACTGGTGCATGCCAGGTTGCTGAGGGAATTACAAAAGACAGTTAAGTCCATACTAGAGACAACACTGCAGCTATAAATATGCTATTTCAAGCGAACAAAAGAAGAAGAAGACAAAGAAGAGAACATCCTATAGGATAGGTTTTTAGTGAGATACAGGCCAAGTCAGTTTAAAGCAGTCGAGTGGTGCCAAGAGACAGACAGTAAGACATACAAAAGTTTCAGAAACAAGTTACCTGGTATTTTTTTGGCAGATTCCATTTCCAAACAATAAGATATCTTTACCTAACCTTTCACATAAACTTTTACATTATGACACAAACAGTTGAGTTGAGTCAGGAATTGACATCACAGCACTCGGGGCATTCTCATGCCTGCTCCACCCTCATCTTCAGCAGCCAGTGCAGAGCTCCAATACTGATGATACCCGTCACAATCTGGTTATATGTCCATCTTGCTTTTCCTCTGAGCGCAGAGAGCCGGCATGACCCTCTGGTTACACCCAGGTGCCTCATTCTCTCCAAGGCAAAGTAATGACACAAACTTTCCTTCATAAACATAAGATAAATTAAAATTGTGGCGATTCTAAATCGGTTAATTTAGTTGTTTTGAAAGATTGTGTACACTTTCTTTGTTTTTCTACATGGTTTTATGTGTTTAGCAATGTTATAAAAGCTGAAATATATCAGCTGAAAATGGGTTCATTTTTTTTTAAACAGCTCAGTTCCTGTACAGCATTAAGAAACAGATTGTGTACAATAACTGAGATTCCAGTAAATATGTACCCCCCCTCCCCACACACACACACTCACACAGACAGATATATATACGTTATATATGCTACTATTGCGGAGTGGCTGCTTTCCTGCTTTCGCTTGAAATGTTTTTGACTTTCTGTCAAGGTGGGATATTTACAAATCACCAAAACAACCGGCTTATTTTGAGTGCCAGAAAGTGATTGTGACTGGTATAGTCCTAATCAGACCACCCATAAAGTGCTGATGCTTCTCCACTCTTTTTCTATGGCTGCCCCCCCTCACCCCTCCAGCCTCATAGATGATTAAAACCTTGGTCTCCTGCATAAGAGCCATGCGCTCTTAACCATTCGACCAGCCACTCCTCTAAGTGCTGATTGGTATATTTAAAATACAGAGCTAGCACCATATATTCAGTATGCCTGCATTTCTGGTCAAGAGTATTTTGCTGACTCTCATCATTAGTTTTTTGTGTCTGTTCAGTTTTCAGGCATTTAAAGAATGTTTATTACCAATTTCCTCAGCACCTTTTTCAGAATCCAAATGTCCAGTTTTACACTGATGATCTGTATGTGAACAAGGATGAAGCATCCATTGCAGCAAGCATTGCACATGTAGCAGAGAAGTACAAAGATACTGTTGCAATCGGATCTTATCCAGATCTTATAAACAGGTAGTATTTTTATAGTTAGCAAACTCTGATTTAATAACATGGTGTTACTTCTTAGCATGAAAATATTTCATTATTTTAAATAATGTTTCTGTATTTGTTTTACAAGCATTTATTTATTTGTAAATGTCACAATTTTTGTATAGTTAACTTCACAGATGTCAGAAATCTCAATTAAAAAAAAGTAAAGGACCCTTTTCCATGCCCTTAGGCGTATAGGGCATATAGGGCTAGACCTATATTTTATAGACCAATCGGCACTTGGTGGGTGAGGTGGTCAGCATCACACCGGCCGCCTCTACTTCCCGGGACTGCACCTGGTAGCCACTCAAGGCTGGCTCGACCTGGAGCCAAGGTCATTTCTGAACAAAGTCCGGCACCACCAGGGAGCGAATCCACGACCTTCCGATCCGCAGCGAGTGTCTAGCCGTTCCGTAACGGCGACTCCCAGAAATCTCAGTACTGAAGAGCAAACATACCAATTATCCTTCATCCTTTGATGCCAGGAAAATGTTTAAATCTTTGTGGTGAAATTTATACCCATTTTGCACCTTCGAAACTCCTCTGCTTGAGTTTGAGGTCTTGATGCTGCATGAGAATACCACCTTTAGATTGTCAGATCTATACAATCTTCTTTTTTGTCAGATCTATACAATCTTCTTTGTTGTCAGATCTATACAATCTTCCTTGTTTGGTAAATTTGTTATGTTAGTGACTTTAGAGCCGAGCAGTACCACAGGAGACTGCAGTTTCACTGGTATTGTTAAGTGTGTAGACAAGCAAGATTACAGAGCTTGAAGCAGCTGATGTAAGAAGGATATTGACATTAACACATGATGATGATTGCATATCGGCAGGGGAGTCGGAGACAACAGACAGCTCAGGAGCTGCGGTGCATAGAAATGAGTCTCCAAAATGTAGCTGTTTTACGGTAAATATTTAAAGAATATTTTAAGAAAAAGAATTTCTGTTTGCCCTTAAAATATTCTTTAAATGTTTTTAGGTTTATGTCAGAAGATGTTCATAAATGTGAGTAAGATCGACAGAGAAAGAGGGAGGTGAAAACATATTTTTTGCGACATAGTCTGAAGTATGTGAAACTGAGCATGATGAGGTGATAAAGGTAAAGGTAAAATCGGTAGATGTGAACCAGCCTCATTGCACACGGTTATAAACCATAAGTGCTCTGCCACCAGTACGGACAGCTGATAAGAATTGTCTGCCTGTGTCGCCGTTCGCACATAACTCTGTAGCTACAGCGACGTTCCTCCATTTACCCCAGAGTGTCAACACTGGTACCCATTTCCTAGAGGCTGGGTGAACCCCGGGAACCGCCTAGTTTCAAACACCGACTGTTTGCTGCAGCGAGTCGCAGCTGGATTTGAAAGCGAGCCTCTTATCGACTGTGCTAACGCAGATGTTTTTATCCATGAAAACATGGTTGTATTTGTCAAAGTTGTGCTATCATTTCAGCTATTACAAGGTCAAGCTGACTTTGGAGTCAATGAATGTCAAAAGTTTGCAAGAAGCGAGAAAAGAACTTTATGAAAGCATGCCTGCAGGTATGCATCTTTAAAAACTTTTTTTTCTTTTTTTTATAAATTAATAATCCAGAAGAATGCTATCTAAGTTAATCATAACTTACATGACACAGTAAGATCCTACTATTTGACATTAATATAGTGAGTAAGTCGGCTCTGTGGCTAAGTCGATGCGAAGGCTTCGTAATGCCGGGATGCCGAGTTTGATCCCAGTTGCGGGCCATGCACTTTGTGTTGGATTCGACAGTGGTATGAGGGTGCTGACTGTCCAGAAAGCAATGGCAAACGGCTAGACGTAAATTTGCCTAGTGAAACCACACAACAGCAAGGGGCTGCTGGGGTTGGTTCTGCAACGTCCTGGAAAGGGTGCTGATAGTGAGTAATGTTTTAATTGAGAGCGCCCCACCAAAATCCTAAAATGTTCATTAGTGAGAGAAACCAGGAGAGCTGGACTAGATTCCATCCATGATATTGAATTGATTGCATAGTAGAATGGAAAGGTGGAATATACTGCCAACCCTATGTGACATATAATGGCACAACAGGACAGTGATGATGATGAATGTTTTCATTATTAAAGCGATCAGAATACATAGTGGCCTGGTTGACGTATTACCAAGCACTGCCAGCTTCTACGTCTGTCATAAGGTGGCAGTATGATCACATTTAGCTAAACGGTCCAGCCTGTCGTGAACAAGTCTACAAAGTGTTTGGGCTCAGCTGAAGACCTATTCTCCACTGGGAGATAAAAGTCAAAACCCAAATATTGTGACACGAATGACATTTTTTTTTATCAAGGTAGAAACATGTCAGAATATTTATATTTAGAACTTTTTCATATTGTTTGATCTTTTCCTTCCACAGGAACTGTTATTACATACAATAAATAAAAGTAAGTAAAGATCCCTTTTAGCAGGCCTCGGAAATGAGATACCTGAGAAAGGTGGTCCAAGTGACAAGAAGGGACAAAGTCCGCAATCAGACAATACGTCAAGATCTTGATACCCAGCCCTTACTAACCCGAGTAGATCAGTCACAGCTACGATGGTTTGGACATGTATGCAGAATGGGAGAAAATCGGCCACCATGGCAAGCATGGGAGGCTAAGAACCAGGGAACCAGACCTCCGGGACGACCCAGGGTGCCCTGGGAAGACAACATCCGACAGTCCCTAACTGACAGAGGACTGGAATGGAACAAAGCCAGAAAGAAAACTGCTGATAGAGACGTCTGGCGATCTCTCTGGCAAACCTCTACACCCCAAGGTAGAAGAGGAGCGACTAAGTAAGTAAGTAAGTAAAGATCCCTTTTAACGCCTTAGGCGCATCAGGCACATGAGAAGAGTGTCCCATATTTTTACAGACCAATCGGCACTGGGTGGGTAATGTGGTCAGCGTTACGCCGGCCGTCTTTCTTCCCAGGACAGCCCATCCTGGTACCCATTTTAGGCTGGGTCGACCTGCGACGCCCCATACCATGATTAAAAATCTATGCAGCTAGCAGTGAGTTTCGATTGCGGTACGTTGGTATTACGAGTTAGACTCGCAACACCTAAGCCACGGGCGCCGCACATACAATACATGCAGCTCCATAAATATCAACTTACTTATAACTATTCTCCGCCCATATGGAAGTCTACGATCATTTTGTATAACGGATTTTTCATATTGTATTTGTTTCCTACAGGAACTGTTATTGATTGTGACAATATTATATTAACGGATTTTTCATATTGTATTATTACTCTCAGGTACTGTTATTGATTATGAAAATATTGTATTAACCGATTTTTCATACTGTATTTGTTACCTACAGGTACTGTTATTGATTATGATAATATTGTATTAACAGATTTTTCATACTGTATTTGTTACCAACAGGTACTGTTATTGATTATGATAATATTGTATAAACGGATTTTTCATACTGTATTTGTTACCTACAGGTACTGTTATTGATTATGATAATATTGTATTAACTGATTTTTCATATTGTATTTGTTACCTACAGGTACTGTTATTATGATAATATTGTATTAACGGATTTTTCATATTGTATTTGTGACCTTCAGGTACTGTTATTGATTATGATAATATTGTATTAACGGATTTTTCATATTGTATTTGTGACCTTCAGGTACTGTTATTGATTATGATAATATTGTATTAACTGATTTTTCATACTGTATTTGTTACCTTCAGGTACTGTTATTGATTATGATAATATTGTATTAACAGATTTTTCATACTGTATTTATTACCAACAGGTACTGTTATTGATTATGAAAAAGACCCAGTTGGCTCCGCTGTGGCACGAGTCTATACAATAGTTGATGACCCGGTTGCTGGTGACCCCTTCACAGTTTGTGTCAGAAATGCTGTTGCAACACTAGAACGTGCACTTGAAATGTATCAGTAAGAAAATGTTTGAATGTTTACCTGCTATTTTAAATCTGCATCAAATGACAGATATATTTCTCATAGTTATGGCAAACAATTATGTATGCAGTCAACAACACATAACCTGTAAACTAAGACTACTCAATCTTCAAGTGCTGATACAGAAAACTGGCTGTAACTGAGTTATGGGTTAAGAACTGACATCATAGCATTCAGACACCCCAAAAGGTGCTCTGTCCCAGTCTTTAGCTTTCTCAGTGACTCGATGAGTATGCTCAGGAAGATATTAAGAGAAGGGCGGGTCCGAAGGCAGTGGTTGGTGGCTCTATAGAATTCATGGATGACAAGGATTAGTTTCATTTCAGTGCCAGGATATTTGGGGGTAAAAGGAAATGAGCAAACTGATAGACTTGCAGGTAAGGCTACTGTTAAAGCGGAACAAGCCATGGACTAGGCTGATATACTGAATGCTCTAAGAGAGTTAAGACGTTTGGGTGGTGAACAAACTGAGAACTGTGAATCTGCAACCATGGTCAGACTGCAAGAACACTTATGGATTGAGTGGTTCGATGTGCAATGAGGATAATATGTCGACTAACAAGCTAACTAACTAACTAACTAACTAACTAACTAACTAACTAACTAACTAACTAACTAACTAACTAACTAAGTAACTAACTAACTAACTAACTAACTAACTAACTAACTAACTAACTAACTAACTAACTAACTAACTAACTAACTAACTAGCTAGCTAGCTAGCTAGCCAGCCAGCCAGCCAGCCAGCCAGCCAGCCAGCCAGCCAGCCAGCCAGCCAGCCAGCCAGCCAGCCAGCGAACGAACTAACTAACTAACTAACTAACTAACTAACTAACTAACTAACTAACTAACTAACTAACTAACTAACTAACTAACTAACTAACTAACTAGCTAACTAGCTAGCTAGCTAGCGAGCGAACGAGCGAGCGAGCTAGCTAGTTAACTAGCTAACTAGCTAGCTAACTAGCTAACTAGCTAACTAAAATAAACTAAACTAAACTAAACTAATCCAACCCAACCCAACCCAACTGCACCGCACCACACTACATGTAACTTAACTTAACTTTAACTTTAACCTAACTTAACTTAACTTAACTTAACTTAGCTTAGCTTAGCTTAGCTTAGCTTAGCTTAGATTAGCTTTAGCTCAGCTCGGCTCAGCTCAACTTAACTAAACTAAACTAAACTAGCATAGAACAGACCCTGCAAAGGCCGCAGCATGAATGGGAGGGAAAGGAACTCTTGCCATAAAGGCAAGTTTGTGAGAAGTTCCGAGAAAATTAGTAATAAAAAAAACATGAGATGTTTGAGAAGGGCTGCAGGAGTGACCAGAAAATATACAAATCAGGAATGTGATCATTAAAGAAAAAGCTGGCACACAACCAGTTCTAAGTTACCTACACAAAAGCAAAAATCTACTTAGAATATTGTGACACCATGCCATACAAGGCATTATTGAAAAAAAAAAAAAAAGGCATAGAGCATGAAGTAGACAAAGACAGAAAGATAACATCTACAAAAGCACAAGTGTCCATGATTGAGATGGCTAGAAGAGCAAAAAGCAGAAGCTTATATCTCCTTCAACACTAGAAGCGGTAGAAGAGGAAGCGAAGAAGTACACATTTGAAGTATTTATTAAAATAATTGAATATGAGCTTATTCTTTAGAGTCAGTCCACTGTTTTTCACAGATTGAATATTTTACGTTTACAAATTTTGTATTTCAGATTGTCAGAAATTTGTGTAGGTTTTAACGGAGGTAAAGACTGTACAGTTATGCTTCATCTGTGGTATGCAGTAGTGAAAAAGTGAGTTAAGCTTTTATTCAACTTTTCTTCTTCTTCGAGTCCATGCCGTATGGCATTGGTAGTCATGTCTATCCACAACTTTCTGTCTTGTATACTAATAACCAACTCTGACACAGATGATCTTCTGTGCCATGATGTCCAACTGTTCAGTATCTGTTCTCACATTCTCCTTCTGCCTCCCCTCCCCTCCAACTGTCCTACCGTCACGATGTACTCCAGTTTTCTCCTTCTCTTCACATGACCAAAGAATGTTGATCGTCTCTTTCTTATCCGGGCACTCCGTTCTCTTTGTGAGCCAGTTTATTTCAAGACGTCTTCATTACTCTTTTGATCTGTCTACGGTGTTCTCATCATTTGTCTATATTCAACTCCCTCATGGTATTTGTCATGCCAGAACTTTGACTTAAGTATTACCCATTCCTGATAAGCTGTTGAGTTCAAAGATTTCCCACATACTCTTTGTAGATGACAATACAGTCATCATCATCATTAGGTGCCCTGCTGACTGGCGTAGGTGTTCCACAGGTCTCGGTCCCTTATCCTCTAGATCAGTTCGATCAATGCCATCCCTCTGTGACACTGTTGCAGTCCATCTGTCATCATCTCTCTCAGTCTGTTTTTCTGTCTTCTACCATTGATCTCCCGACTCATCACAATATTCTCCAAAGCCTCCCCCCCCCCCCCAATCACATGACCAAAAAACAGTGCTTGTCTTTTCTTTATAGCTGTATATCATTATCGTCATAAACCACTTTTGCCGTTAAGCTTCGTGGGGAGGAATAATTTGCGATCCAGTGCACGTTGGCTGCCACTGGCTATTGTCATGCCATGAAGGCGTAGAGTGTGTTTTATGTTGTCGATCCATATTTTCCGCGGCCGTCCTCTTACTCTTGTAGCTGATCTTCTGAGATGTAGTGCTTGTGATGGTATATTATCTTGCTGTATATATTGATCTTTTTTTTAAAAATTAGCTTCTTTCAAGAAATCCTCATTAGAGACACTGGCATTCCAAGGGATTCCTAACATACGTCTGAGGAGCCACATCTCTGGGGCCTCCAAGTTCTTTCTAATTTGTGCAATCAATACCATAAGGCAGTATAGGTTCTACATAACATTTCAGTACTCTTTTTAGACTTCCAAAGAGCGGGACCTGTTGCACAAGATGTTCTTCATTCTGTGACATGCAGCCTTAGCCTGGCCTATTCTGCTTTTAATTTCTACCACATCTTTTGTCTGATGTTATGTTATTACGCAGATATTTGAATTTATCGACTTGGATCAACTTTTTACTTTCAATTCGAATATCACACTGTGCTAGTTTTCTTTTCTTTGATATAATTATGACTTCTCTTTTCTTTATATTCAAGGAGAGAACAGTTTTTGCTGTCTCTCTTACTACCAGTTAGTTGCGTATCCTTTACAGGACGTTGCAGAACCAACCAACCCAGCATTTTTTTGGGGTGGCTGTTGTGGTTTTTCTAGGCAAGTTTACGTCCAGTAGTTTGCCATTGCTTTCTGGACGGTCTGCTTCTCAATACCACTGCGTAAGGCCTGCACCTGGGATCGAACCCGTCACCCCAGCATTACAAAGCGCGTTCGTTACGCCTAAGCCACAGACACGGACTCTCCCTCACTACAGTGTCTAATAATTGTTGTTTGTTAGATAGGCTCAGATATCCTGTCAGTACTTAACGCCGACTGGACAATAGAATTTTGTTTTGGGTACAGTATTGGGTGTCCTGTAAAGAATATGCAACTAACCTTTTTTTTTTGGTCAGGTGTGTGGCCGGGTGTGATCCCAGCTGCGGGCCATGTGCCTTGCGTTGGTTTCGACTGTGGTATCAAGAAAGCCGACCGTCCAGTAAGCAGTGGCAAACTACTGGACGTAAATTTGCCTAGAAAAACAACACAACAGCCAGGGGCTGTTGAGGTTGGTTCAGCAACGTCCTGTAAAGGGTACACAACTAACCTTACTGGGTAGATATTTTTTAACGGGTTGTTTAAAACAATTTTTTTTTTATTGAATAATTTTATTGATAACATGTAATGATGACTAAATGTAGAAAACCCTTAACAGTTATTTTTATAGCAAGATTTTTTTTAGCTTTTGCTATTGTTTGCTTCTCCCTGCATGTTCTCCCCTTTTTTTGTAACCTCACTGTCTAAATACCTTCTCCATATGTGTTTTGTGTAACTATTTTTTTTAAAATATGCTCCTGTTCATTCCATTGTAAGTCATTGTGGTTATAATGTTCACAGGTTTTTCTAGACTCATGTCTTATCCAGTGCCAGCATATTTTTATTCACTAGAATTTGTTTAATGCTCACTTTTATTATTCTTCATTTTATTAGGACTGTTTTTGATGGCATCATTCCATATTCTTTTTGTTCTTCTCCTTGCTTGATGTCCATTATATTTCTTCAGCGTGGCTCTCTGCCGCAGTTATTACCAGCTGTTGTTTTCGTCAGATGGCCAAACCTTGTCATTTACTGCTCATTGATAAACTATGTGACCAGTCAACCCCCCTCCCCCCCCCCCCCTCCCAAATCCCAAATTTTGTTTATGTATGCAGTCTCTAAACATACATTTAAGCATGAAACTTACTATGCAGTTCATGATTTCATTCTGATGGTTGTTTTTAAATTACAGGAAGTTTCCAGATTATAATGAAAAATTACAAGCACTGTACATTAGAAGTCGCTACCCATTTCCAGAAGTAGAGAAGTTTGTACAGCTGTCCAGAGACAGGTAAATAATGGAATTTGTTTTCTTTTTTCAGAATTGTTTTCTTTTTTCTTAGTTGTTTTTCTTGTTATTCTTCTGCCTATAGTCCCTCAGTGTCATAGGTCCTCAACCAGCTGACATTGACCCGTGTTATTCTTCTGCCTATAGTCCCTCAATGACATAGGTCCTCAACTAGCTGACATTGACCCGTGTTATTCTTCTGCCTATAGTCCCTCAATGACATAGGTCCTCAACCAGCTGACATTGACCCGTGTTATTCTTCTGCCTATAGTCCCTCAATGACATAGGTCCTCAACCAGCTGACATTGACCCGTGTTATTCTTCTGCCTATAGTCCCTCAATGACATAGGTCCTCAACCAGCTGACATTGACCCGTGTTATTCTTCTGCCTATAGTCCCTCAATGACATAGGTCCTCAACCAGCTGACGTTGACCCGTGTTATTCTTCTGCCTATAGTCCCTCAATGACATAGGTCCTCAACCAGCTGACATTGACCCGTGTTATTCTTCTGCCTATAGTCCCTCAGTGACATAGATCCTCAACCAGCTCACATTGTCCCATGTTATTCTTCTGCCTATAGTCCCTCAATGACATAGATCCTCAACCAGCTCACATTGTCCCATGTTATTCTTCTGCCTATAGTCCCTCAATGACATAGATCCTCAACCAGCTCACATTGTCCCATGTTAGTCTTCTGCCTATAGTCCCTCAGTGACATAGATCCTCAACCAGCTCACATTGTCCCATGTTATTCTTCTGCCTATAGTCCCTCAATGACATAGATCCTCAACCAGCTCACATTGTCCCATGTTAGTCTTCTGCCTATAGTCCCTCAGTGACATAGATCCTCAACCAGCTCACATTGTCCCATGTTATTCTTCTGCCTATAGTCCCTCAGTGACATAGATCCTCAACCAGCTCACATTGTCCCATGTTATTCTTCTGCCTATAGTCCCTCAATGACATAGATCCTCAACCAGCTCACATTGTCCCATGTTAGTCTTCTGCCTATAGTCCCTCAGTGACATAGATCCTCAACCAGCTCACATTGTCCCATGTTATTCTTCTGCCTATAGTCCCTCAGTGACATAGATCCTCAACCAGCTCACATTGTCCCATGTTATTCTTCTGCCTATGGTCCCTCAGTGGCATAGGTCCTCAACCAGCTCACATTGTCCCATGTTATTCTTCTGCCTAAAGTCCCTCACTGGCATAGGTCTTCAACCAGCTCACATTGTCTCATGTTTTGTTATATTATCACAGTCAGTGTCACTGCACACTGGGCAATCCTGTGCATGCTGAATCCTCCAGTGCAGTAGCCAGTCTAAGGTACTTCTACTAATTGTTTCCCTGAGAGGTTGGTTATCATGTCTCCTATCTTGGCCTTGAAGGCGGCATACACGGGCTTTACAATGCTTTACTGCCATGTCAGGCAGTCATGTTAGTGTCAGAGATTTATCATTATCCTCTAATCCAGTGATTCCCAAACTTTTCGCCACAGCACCCCGGGGGAGCCGCGACCACTTCACAGGGGTGCCGAGAAATTTTTGAAGAAACATGAGCTTTATTTTTGTTATCTCTTACACACAAATAGTCATACTTTTACTTAGGTTTGGAAAATATTTTCATTGAAAAAAGGGGCAGTGACTAAGACAAGTTTGGGAAACACTGCTCTAATCCATTGCGTACTGCATTGATGAGGGGAAACCACCGCTGTATTATCCCTAGTAAATCAAAGCTCAAAATATTACGAATTTAGATAACGCCGTGAATTGGGATTCCAGTGGAATCACCCCGTTCGGTAGGGAGCATCTTGTTCTATGGGTGATACCTGACCATTATCCGGCTACTCTAAAAGTATGTGGTAGAAACATCCTGAACATTGGTACATGGACTGTCAGAACACTCGTACAAAATTGAAAGCAGGATAACATCAAGATGGTAATGAAGAGAATGAACATCGACATATTAGGAATTAGTGAAATGCTATGGCCAGGAGCAGGGGAAAAGTATTCAGATCAGCAAATAATTATTTACTCAGGTGGGAAAGAATATAGTGAGGGAGTTAGTATTATTTTGGATCCAAAGAACTCAAAAACTGTGAAAGGATTTTGGACAATAGATAGAGTACTATTAGTAAAACTTTGCGGCAGGCTTCGCTTCGCTTGACATCAATTTAGTACAGAATTATGCCCCAACAGCAGATAGTTAAGAAGAAGATATTGACACATTTTATGATGAGTTAGACATGGCTGTTGATCAATGCAAAAATTGTGAAGTAACAATGGTACTTTGAGATTTCAACGCGAAAATAGGAAGTGAAGAACGGAATTACGTGTGGCTATGGCCTAGGAGAAAAGAATGTGAGAGGTGACAGCATGGGCTGAGTCGCACAGCATGATAATAGGTGACATCTGGTTTAAACACCATGCTCAAAGATTGTGGACTTGGAAAAGTCCTGGCGGTAATATCCGCAATCAGATTGATTATGTTTTGATTTCAAGAAGATTCCGGAGCAGCTTAATTGGAGCAAAAACTAGACCAGGAGCAGACTGCTTTAGTGACCATGTTCCAGTTGTAGGAAAAATTAGAATAAAACTAAAGAACATTAGGAAAACACAACAGAACATCAATTTAAATTTAGGAATTCTTAGAACGGATAAAAAAATTAAGGAACAGTACAATGTCACTGTACAAAACCGATATAATGCAATATAAATTATACAGACTATTGATGAACAGTGGAATATGTTGCGGGAGTCAATTCAGCAGACATCAAAAGAGACAATCCCACCAACCCATAGAGTTGCAAAAAAGAAATGGATATCAACCGATATTCTGCAGTTGATGGATGAAAGAAGGAATGATAAAGAGGAATACTCTAGAAGACAAAAAGAAATAGTGAACAAATGCAAAGTGGCTAAAGAAGCCTGGCTTAATCAAATGTGTACAGAGATTGGGGAAAATCACAGGAAAGACTCACATTCCACATACCAACAGATAAATATGTTAACAGAAAAGATGACACGTAACAGCACTGGATGAATAAAATGAAAGATGGTGACTTATTAATAGGACATACTAATATAATTAACAGATGGACAGAATATACAGGGGAATTGTATGATGACAATAGACCAGATGTAGAACTCAGACCAACAATGATGGTCCACCAACAATAACTGCAGAAGTTGAGGATGCAATACATCATATGAAGAAAGGAAAAGCACCTGGGCCAGACAACATCTGACTGAAAGAAATCGAAGCACTGGGAGATTTTGGAATTGAAATAATAACTAAACTATTAAATGATATGTATAATAGTGAGTATATTCCAAATGACCTTTTAAAATCCATATTTATAGCTCTGCCAAGGAAATCAGGCACTTTAAAATGTGAAGACCATCGCACAATAAGTCTTATGAGTCACATGACTAAGATTTTACTGAGAATAATTATGAGAAGAATAAGACACAAAATTAAACCAGAAATCAGCAATGAACAATGTGGATTTGTAGAAGGAAAAGGTACAAACATTGCCATATACATCCTAAGGACATTGTCAGAAAGAGCTATAGAATTAAAGACTGATTTGTACTTATGCTTCATAGACTATACAAAAGCATTTGACTGTGTGAAGCATGAAGAAGTAATCAAACTGTTAGAAAAATTAAACATTGATAAAAAAAGATATACGAATAATAAAGAATAAGTATTGGCAGCAAACAGTAGCTTTAAGAATTAACAACTATTTAGGTACATTTCAAAGCATAAAGAGGGGCGTACGACTAGGATGTCAGTGTTCTGACTAAAGTGTCAACAAAGCCAGGAATCTTCTCTCTACAGCTTCCATCAAGTGTGATATGGACTGTAATATTTATGTTTGGAGAGGGAGGCATAATTATTAATTGAATTCCAAAATTAATGTCAGTAAAGCGGCAAACATTTTCCATGGCATCTTCAGCTGATGGCCTTCTTTATCCCCTCACACATGCCTTTAATATTATCCCTACTGATAGCATTTTGAATGCTTTCACATAACTAAATCCAGTAGTTGTTGGCACACTGTCTAGCTATCTTTTGCAAGTGATTTTTAGCTTCTCTCAATTCACTGAAAGTGTTCCTAGTTGATCTTTCCTTGTTTCTGAGGAGTATTCACTTTTTTTGCTGTCAGTTAAGTGTTGAAGTGTCTGGCTATTTGCTTCAAACCAGTCCTTACTTCTTTGTTCGCTAATGCCATAGACTGATGAAGCTGTTTTGTAGACAGTCTCCTTAACTCATCTTCGGATATTTTTGTTTTTTTAAAGTGAAAATTCTCTTTGGTTTCATCCGAACTCTTGCAGCAACTAGGGAATGGTCAGTATCACAGTCAGCACTGTGGTAGCTGCGAGTTAGTGATACACAGTTTAAGTGCTGCCTCCTTGTGAGAATAAGGCCCAGCTGGTGCCAGTGGCCAGTTTCCATGACACCTTATGGCGGTCTTTAGATTTGAAAAAGGAGTTTGTGATGCACAAGTCACTTCCAGTGCAGTTTTCCAATAGTCTCTGCCCATTTTTATTTTTGTGACCAACATTATATTTTTTAATACAAACTGACTATGAGTTTGAGTCAGACCCCACACGAGCATTAAAATCACCATGTATTTAGATGCCGTCAGATTTAGAAGTTGCTCTCACTGTACTATCTAGTTCCTCATAAAAAGAATAATTTGCGTCCTCCGTTGATGTTAGAGTGGGTGAATATGCAGTAACAAGGGGATAAATCTGCTTGAGGAAGACAATCGTAGGGATAATATTATGTCATTTCCTCCAGTTTGACTCTCAACTGATCCCAGCAGTGAATTCTTTACTGCAAATCCCACTCCGTACTTTGGGATTCCTGGCCTCTGCCTTAAACTAATGGACCCATCCTCTGGCAGACTCGTTTCCTGTAGGCCAGCAATATCTGTGTCAAGTTTATTGAGCATCAGTGATAGCTGTTTTTCCTCACATCATTAATGTTTTTCAGGTCATGGAAAACCCAGGACTCATGGTCTTCATGTTCCAAGAGCCAAATCAAAGCTTGAAGCTTTGTTTCTTTTTATTGCCTAGTGCATTGGTTTTTATAGCCTGCGATTTAGTCCTAGCTCCAAGCACCCTTTGAAGCACACCGACTGTGGAAAATCAACACCTTATTGGCTGAGGACTGCCCAGCTTGAGGTGGGTGGTAGTTGATCAGTGACATTTGAAGATGTCTTCCCGCATCAGAGGCAACCCGTGATAAGAACTTATAACCCATAATTGCTGCCTCTCAATTTGTTTCTGAGACCAATTGGGGCCAAGGAGGACGTTCATCCTCTCTATGGCACAAAGTATTGTAGAGACCATATATTGCTCATGCATCATGATCCCACTCTTGACCTGCCTTGTTTACTCCAAAGGAAAAGAAACACCAGTACCTTTGGAACAAAGCAAGCTACAGAAGCTGCTGGATCGGTAGAGCAGTGCTATATCTGTCCGAGTGTCGGAGCTTCCCTCCTAGACCATCTGCTCGCCAAGGCAAAAGGCCTAGTCTGCACTGCTATAACAAAGTTTTTAGTCTGCATTTCCTCTTCCTAGGGTAAGGCTAGTATCCTCCCCAATGTGCTTCTACGCTTGAAGCCGTTTGCACAATATAAGGATGACATGTTTGGTATATGCCACCCAAGATTCGATGTAACATAAGACAGGTGGTACCGGCTACTGTTATACGGTAGCTCAGTCATCACGAATTATTGTAACATAATTAATATACTAAAAAGAGACACAGCAATTTCAGTTTGTGGGAAACTCTCCAGGATACAGGCCTGGTCATGTTGAACTAGAGTACAAGCTGTTGACCAGGTAGCAGGTGCCCTTTTTCTGTGTCATTGCCAATACCAAAATCTGTTTTGTTGTTGTTGTTATGTACAGGTAAAAATTAGGACTAACTGTGCTGTCTTGCACAAAAAAGGTCAAAATGTGTATACAAAGGTACATAGACATTTACCATTGATTTGTTAGGAAAAGTTTATAAATGGTACAACATGGCAGAATATCCGTTAGCTTTTCAGATGAAAGAGCCACATATAAAGGCCGTAATTCTATGTTATTTATGTGCTGCAAGCAGACTATTCACATCTCACATATCACTAAACTAAATGTGTGTATCAGGTTCAGTAGTAGTATCTGTGGCGCATTTCAATGTTTGATGCAATTTATATCATTAGGTACAATTTACAAATGATACACTACGATGGCAGAATTAAGGAATGTCTAGCAACTTTGAAAGTGAAACATCCTCAGATGAAAGCTGTGATTATGGGAACACGGAAGACTGATCCATGCTCAGGTATGCTTACTTCCAGGGAGTCTTTATGCTTAACTCTACCAGACTGCTATTATGGGAATTTCCTAATCTGCCACTAAACCGCTGTCCCTCAATGTCAGGAATTTGCGTACTATGAGAAAACAATGCGTCATAAACTATAAAAAAAACTAATCAGATCTCATGGATGGTCTTCTCAGATGTCTGCCCCCAGGTGTTTGGATTAAATTTGTGTTGTTTTACATGAACAAATTCTGAAAATTCACAATAAAATGGCGGCTGATGAACCAAGCACTTTGACAGAAAAGTGAAGTAGGTCTAGGCTTTTTACAGTCCAACAGGTGATTGATACTTTGGTTGATTCAGACTCTGTGGAGTCATAATTTCATGAAGAATACATTCCCAGTTCAAGTGACACAGACAGTGTGAGCTAGAATGATGAGGAGAATCTTGAAAATTCTAAATCTAGAAATAGATTGAAAGTAGGAGACTAGAAAAAGATCGAAAGTAGGAGAAGGGGCGTGTCCCTCAAATAGCAACATCTAGTGTTCACTTTGTGAAAAAAGGTTGATCCTGCTGGGTGGATCAGCACACAAAGGTGGAATATTGGCGCTAGATAAAAGGTAAACCTATTTTCTACAATGTCTCCAAGTTTCATCTCATTCTAGTCACTAGTTTGCATGTAACTAATATTGTTGTATATCAGGTTGGTTTTTTCGCGTTAATGCCTAGGAGCTCAGGTATAGGGGGCAGTTAGGTTCAGGGCCTGAGGTCTGGTAGGGTTAAGATGTAACCCAGACAACATTATCTTTGCACATTTTTTTCTGCTGGTTTCCTCATCACCACAGTGAAGAATGGAGTGACTTCCCAGCTTCCACTGGTCTTTTAGTTTAGAGACATGTATCTTTGCAAAAGTTGTGTTTGGAGGTGTCATAGACTTTCTATTATCAGCTAACTTGTTTGGGCCACAAACGTCTATAAAAGTGACCAAATAACTAATTAATACAAAGATGTATACTGATGCAAAAGACTTGCATTGATGCATTTTAAAGTCTTCAGAACTCATGCCTAGAATGTGTGCTTGCGAAACTCGATATTTTAAGTACTTCAGTGCCGGGCGCTTATTGTTGTCATCATCATCATGTAGCAGGTCCTTTGCAGAACGTCGCTCTCATCACGGTCTGCCTAAAAGAAACTCGGTCTCTCGCCAGTTCTCTTGCCTCATGTACTTAAGGAGTCACTTATATCCTGTGCCCATCTTCGTAGTTTAAATTTTGGCTTCCATGATGAATTTCTTGGGCTAGTAATGTGGTAGTTTCCCGTTGCTTTCCACAAATTCTTGTGTACGTTGTGGATATGTAATATGTTTTGCCAGTTTATTACTGCCTAATCTGGAACTGTGTATTTGATCCCGTACAACCTTTTTTTTTTTTAGGAGTGCTGGATGATGCAGTAAAGTAAGGCTTGATGAATGTGATATTCTAGGCAGAATTTCATTATTTTTGCGCTACCTGCATCTGCCAAACATCTTTGAGATCTTTAAAATGGCGGTGAAATTGAAGATACAAAAATTGATGATTTTGGGAATTTGGTACACATTAACAATGACACAATGGTGGTAGCACTGGATCTTGAGGATGCTTAAAACAGAGTAAGATTCGACATCTTGATTTTTGCACTGAAGGAGAAGAAGGTCAGTCCATGGCTGGTGAATCAGGTTGCAACTGTCCTGTATTTAAGTCTGGTTGCTCTCAGAACCATGCGGTTTGGCCCCAGGACTGCCACAGGGATCCATCTCACCTGTGCTCTTTAACGTGTATACGAGCAAGATTGCAAGCCTAGAAGCACCAGGAGTTGGAAGGATACTGACTTTTGTGGATGATATACTCGCATGTAGGCAGGGGGAAGAGAGGGAAAAAACAGCTCGGGAGCTACAAGCAACAGTAGACAAAGTGACTGAGTGGTGTACAGAAATAATAGACCAATGCAAAACTGATGTCATCTGCCACTGCGGGATTTACTGAGGAGGGGATCCGAGCACTTATGGACTGAGTGGTTCGACATGCAGTGAGGATAATCTGTCGACTAACTAACTAACTAACAAGGCTCTCAATTTTAAATAGTGTCCTTTCACTTTTTATAAATGGTTAATATTTCAGAACATTTTGGCACAGCTATCTAAATTGTTATATGTCTGGAGTTTTTGTGTGTGCTGTATATGTGTAATTTATGTTTGTATTGTTTGTTTCTTTGTGTGTGTGCATATATATGTGTGTGTGTGAGAGAGAGAGAGAGAGAGAGATTAGTTACTGTTATTTTTGTTATACACATTATTACTCTTCTGGTCAGTTTTGAGGCATTTGAGGGTATTTGTGATTGTAATTACAGATCAGCTGAGGGAATTCTCAATGACGGATGCAGACTGGCCACAGTTGATGCGCGTTAACCCTCTGCTAGAGTGGCACTACAAACATGTTTGGCAGTTTTTACGACAGCTGTGTCTACCATACTGCAGTCTGTACGATCGCGGGTTGGTATTCCTATTAATGATCTTTTTTTTTCTTCAAATCCAGGGACAGTTTTGAATTGCTCAATTATGTACTTTAAATCTAAAGATAATTTAATATAACTGGCTAGGAAATGTTTTAATAGGGGAAAAAAGATACATCAAGCATACAGTTGCATTTTACTGAGTATGCTAGTTTCGTGTAAAGGAATTTCAAGGAGAAATGTGATTTAATGAGAGTTGTGATTTATGATTTGGGTTATCTTCACCGCACTCCAGACATGTCCATAGGGGCTCAGACTCCTCCCTCAGCAGATACATCTGCGTCCGGCAGTTGATAGTCCCAGTCCTATGTTGGTTGACAAGACTTCTTGTGTGTTCGGTGTGCTTCTCATGCCTCACTGTGCCGATCATTTTTCCCAATTCTTGCACTCTTAGCAAAGATGTGGATGCGCTGCTCCCAAGATCCTCCGATCGTCCTGCCTCTTTATTGGCATTAACAATGTCTGCATAATCCATGGGCCGGCCCTTTGTAACTAAGGCAGAGCCAGCGAATATTGTCAGCTCTTTCATTTCCAACAACACCCGCATGCCCCTGGGCAAAGATGAAGCTAACTCAACATACAGTGTAGTTTTGCAATGACTAAATCCGCTGTCGATGCATAAAGCCCACCTCAACAGGCCAGATCATTTTCATGGAATAACTCAGCACACACACACGTGGGAATAGCCCTGTGATGCTAGCCACATGAAAGCTGGTGTTCCGCCATCACCTCCATTGTCATGCTGCTAGTAGTCATACGGAAAGCACCACTGACCTCCTGGACTGTTCTGCCTGCAGAGCATGCAGTAAATGCCCCTGAACATTTTTGTCCTCATACAATGGACTAATCTGTGTAAATCTGTACATCTGCCTCATCTGTATGTTCTCATATAAGTGCATGGACCTCTGCATCGACAGCAACTGGATTCTGCTCCCGACAGGTTCTATCAAGCATGACAACATAGGAAAAGGTGCAGTTGAGCACCTGGGGCTGTAAGACTGCAGACCTATATGATATCGTCCTCTGCCCTACCGAGCCATGATTTGCCTCTTTTCAGCCTGTTGCCCTTTTTCCTACAGAAAAAATTGTGCAGAGGCTGCTTCAGCGTGCAACAAGAGTGCATAAAGATCACTGGTAAGATATGTTTAGGAAGGCATTGCACATTAAGATATATGGACATGTGAGCAGAGCAACGAGTTGGGCAAACTCTCCAAAATCTTCTCTAAGAATTCCTTTTGACTTTCTGGAGATTTCATTAGAGCTTGAGTAGGACCTTGAGCTGCAGTAGCGTGGTAGGAAGCATGCTTACATACCATGGTCATGTTTTTGATATTACCTCGAGGGAGGAACTGTTCTTAATTAACCTGAGTTCCTAGGCTGACCTAGCCTGAAGTGAGTACTAGAGATTGTTGATAAGTTAATAAAGCCAGTCTGATATTGACGACGTTAGTCTGTAAAATATAAATATGTTTTTAATGTGCCTCATAGTGTGCCAAGCTGAAGTCTTCAAAGTGGGTGGTCCAGATCTGACTGAGCAGCTACTCAAGATATTTCAAAGAATTTGGGAGAGTGAGACCATCCCACAGGATCTTAAGGACGCTGTAATAATTCACCTGTACAAACGTAAAGGAAACAGTCAGTTCTATGATAATCACTGAGGCATCTCACTGCTTTCAGTTGCCAGAAAGATTCTTGCCAGGATTCTCCTGGGTCGTCTCACAGCTCATCTCGACATAGATCTCCTTCCTGAAAGTCGGTGTGGTTTTAGAAAAGTTTGTAGAACTGTTGATATGATTTTCGCTGCTAGACAGCTGCAAGAGAAATGTCAAGAACAGAATTCGAACATGTTTTCCACCTTTATTGATCTTACGAAAGTGTTTGACACAGTAAATCAAGATGGACTGTGGAGAATTAAGGAGAAATTTGGTTGCCCACACAAGTTCATCCAGAAAGTGCGTCATTTTCATGATGGTATGCAAGCAAGAGTGCAGGATAACAGCGAACGGTCAGAGTCTTTTCCTGTCATAAACGGAGTCAAACAGGGCTGCGTGCTTGCACCGTCACTGTTCAGTCTGCTATTTTCAGCCATTTTGACTGATGCCTTTGTAATAATCACACTGGAATCGACATAAATTACCGCGTGGATGGAAAGCTGTTCAACCTCAGGAGGCTGAAAGCAAAAAAGACAAACTAAATCAGACACCATCAGGGAGCTCCTGTCTGTCGACAATTGTGCCCTTTATGCCAACAGAGAAGCGGATATGCAGCACAACATCGACAAATTCAGTGATGCCTGTACAAACTTTGGGCTCACCATCAACAAAGATAAAACTGTAGCCATGCACCAGCCAGCCCTAGGGCAAAGATACATTGAGCCCAATATCACAGTGAATGACTGCAGATTAAACGTTGTCAGGAAATTTACTTATCTAGGCAGCACCCTTTCACAGAGCGCCACAATTGATGACGAAGTAAATGCAAGGATCTCTAGGGCTAGCTTTGCCTTTGGCAAATTGTACAAAAATGCTTGGAACAGAAGTGGCATAACCCTGCAGAAAAAACTTAAAGTATACAGAGCAGTTGTATTAACTACACTGCTGTACGCATGCGAAACATGGACTGTATACCAGCGCCAGGCTAGAAAGTTAAACCACTTTCACACAGTCTGCCTTAGAAAACTAATGTAGATCAGATGGCAAGACAAAGTACCTGATACTGTAGTCCTTGAGAAAGCAGCCATGCCCAGCATCTACACTCTACTGATCCAGTATCAAATTCGTTGGGCTGGTCATGTGGCACGCATGCCAGATCACAGTTTCCAAAAAAACTCTTCTACTGTAAACTGCAAAATGGGAAACGTTCCCAAGGCGAGCCAAAGAAACGCTTTGAGGACACCTTAAAGTCTTTACTGAAAGCATTTGGGATGAATGACACCAATTGATTGGCTGCCTCTCAAGACCTAAATGCATGGCGTACAACTCTACACAAGGGCGCGGCTACATGTGAATCAAACAGAACAGCAAGACTGATTAAGAAAGGGATGAACAGAAAGGCGACTGTAGGAGATCCCCTCCCTGGCACAACACTCATTCCCTGTCCTCACTGTCCAAGAAATTTTCGGACACGCATCGGCCTCATCAGTCATCTTGGTACTCATACTTGATGAAAAAGAGTGGTCATCATCATCTTGATGGACAACACACACAAACACACACACGCAGTGTGCCTAAGGGTCCCTTACGTTTTGCTTAAGTGTTGGTCTACATGACAGAGGGTTTGATAGGGCATAATTCTGATTATTTTGATATTTAATGATTAAATCTTTCTCTAGTTATATTTTACCATTTTTGTACTGGCATAGTGTACTTTAAACTAAAGATAACACAGTCGATAGGAGACTCGCTTTCAAATCCAGCTGCCACTCGCTGCAGCCCACGGTCGGTGTTTGAAACCGGGCGGTTACCGGGGTTCACCCAGCCTCTAGGAAATGGGTACCAGAGTTGACACTCTGGGGTAAATGGAGGAACGTTGCTGTAGCTACAGAGTTACGCATGGACGGCGACTCAGGCGGACAGTTCTTATCAACTGTCCGTACTGGTTGCAGAGCACTTATGGTTTATAACCGTGTGCAATGACGTTGGTTCACATCTCCCGACTTGACCTTTTTTACCTTTAAACTAAAGATAACTCCTCTCTGTGACACTTTGTGATAAGCATTAGGATAAAATAACAAAAGGATAAGATGCCTGAATACTTTACTTTCATTTGATTATCTGATTTTAGCGGATATGATATAGTTCTTTTTACTGTCTTTAATTCATCTTCATCATGATGTGCTGTGCTGGTAAATTTAGGCTGTCATGTTTCGTCATTTTTCCATCTCACATGATCATGAGAATCCCAGATCAGTTCACCTTTTTCGTCTTGTCCCATTCATTTAGCCATGCCATCCAGGTATTTCTCTCTCTGTCTTCCTCTTGCTCTCTTTCGATCAATCTTGTCAGTTGTTATCAAGTTCTCAAGTCTATTCCTTCTCATTTTATGCCCAAAAAACATTGACTGTCTATGTCTAGTTGTTCTAAGTTCACATTTTCATCTTCTCTCGATGAGGACTGCTTCCTTTGTTTCTCTATCTTTCCATATTATCCTTTGCATTCTTCCCAGAAACCACATCCCTGCCGTGAGTTAATGTTTTTCAGTTTGTTTACTTATTGTCCATGTTTCACATGCATAAAAAAACACAGGTTCTACATAACACTTTAACATTATTTTTCTCACCGCAAAATTGTAATTTTTTTTAATAAATCAATATTTTTTCTAATATTTAGAATGTGATTACTGATGCTGTCTTCCTTTGTCTTGTTTTCACAGTCTTCCTTTGTCTTGTTTTCACTGCATTCCTTTGTCTTGTTTTCACGGCCTTCCTTTGTCTTGTTTTTGCTGCCTTCCTTTGTCTTGTTTTCGCTGCCTTCCTTTGTCTTGTTTTCACTGCCTTCCTTTGTCTTGTTTTCACTGCCTTCCTTTGACTTGTTTTCACTGCATTCATTTGTCTTGTTTTCACTGCCTTCCTTTGTCTTGTTTTCACGGCCTTCCTTTGTCTTGTTTTCGCTGCCTTCCTTTGTCTTGTTTTCACGGGTTCCCTTTGTCTTGTTTTTGCTGCCTTCCTTTGTCTTGTTTTCATAGCCTTCCTTTGTCTTGTTTTTGCTGCTTTCCTTTGACTTGTTTTCACTGCCTTCCTTTGTCTTGTTTTCACTGCGTTCCTTTGTCTTGTTTTCACTGCATTCATTTGTCTTGTTTTCACTGCCTTCCTTTGACTTGTTTTCACTGCATTCATTTGTCTTGTTTTCACTGCCTTCCTTTGTCTTGTTCTCACTGCATTTGTCTTGTTTTTACTGCCTTCCTTTGTCTTGTTTTCACTGCCTTCCTTTGTCTTGTTTTCACTGCCTTCCTTTGTCTTGTTTTCACTGCCTTCCTTTGTCTTGTTTTCACTGCCTTCCTTTGTCTTGTTTTCGCTGCCTTCATCTTGTTTTCACTGCCTTCCTTTGTCTTGTTTTCGCTGCCTTCATCTTGTTTTCACTGCCTTCCTTTGTCTTGTTTTCACTGCCTTCCTTTGACTTGTTTTCACTGCATTCATTTGTCTTGTTTTCACTGCCTTCCTTTGTCTTGTTTTCACTGCATTTGTGCATCTTCTGATTTCTGGTTTAGTTTAGTCAGTTTGATTGTCCATTTCTTTTGTCTCCTTTATAGTTTTCGTCATTAAATCAGTGTTGCCCAGTTGTATCTCATTTTTACTGTGTCCAGTTTTTAAATTGAAGCTTCCTGTATATTATAGTAATACTGTATGATTTCCATAACACCTTCACTTGTGTGGCTGTTGACCTTAAGTCAGTGAATACATGTAATATTTCCTGATTGTTCACAGATACTCCTCGCTTGGTAGCATGGACAACACTCATCCAAACCCATTGCTCCAGTACATTGATGAGAGAGGAGTACTTGCTTTCAGACCTGCATATCTGTTGGAGAACGGTGAACGGGAGAGAGATGGCAGAAATAAGTGAACATAATTATTAAGGTCTTATTTTAGAAAATAAGCATGATTGTGCATTTTTTTTTCAAATGCACACAATTTACGATAAACAGAAACCAGATATAATGCCATATTTTCTAGCCAGTTTTCAAAAACCTCAACCTGACAGAAAGATGAATTTATGGGACGTTATTTAAAAACAAAACAAAAAAAGACATGATAACAGAAGCTAGGCATCAGTAGAAAATAATATTGTTAAACAGAATATGAGCTGTAATTATGATAAAAATAACATTGTAGTTGTTGTTGATACCAATGCTGAGTTGTCTGCTCCTGGCCGCTCGCCGCAGATCAGAAGGTCATGGGTTCCCTCCCTGGCAGAGCCGGACTATTTTCAAAAATGACCTTGGGTCCCAGGTCGACCCAGCCTTAAGTGGGTACCGGGTGCAGTCCCGGGAAGTAAAGTCGATTGTGCCGATTGGTCTATAAAAATATAGGTCTAGCCCTATATGCCTATACGCCTAAAGGCATGGAAAAAGGTCCTTTACTTTTACTTTACTATTTGTTTCAGGGATCGACAGTTTGTAACTGTCTCGGATGGCTAACAAAATTGTGAATACTGTCTGCACTGGGGCATATTTTGGGAATTGATACAGTTTAGACATCTGTTGATTCGGACATGCTCTGTGTGAAACAGAAAAATAAGGCTCAGCCCCCCTCCCCCTCCCTTCCCCTTCCCCTCCCCCTACCCAACCTAACTCTGATAAGACCATTAATGCTGTTACTGACTTTTATTTGAGACCTTTTAATTAAAAAAAAAAGAGTTTATTTTGTTCATTGCTTCTATTTCTGTCAGTGCTGTTCCTGAGAATCTTGTGGACTGCTGTTATTCTGAAAGATCTGTTCCTTTGCTATTTTGTGCTTCCTGCTTTACTGGCAGGTCTGTCAGACCTAGTAAGGTGACTGTTCCCTGCTTTACTGGCATGTCTGTCAGACCTAGTGAGGTGACTATTCCCTGCTTTACTGGCATGTCTGTCAGACCTAGTGAGGTCACTGTTCCATGCTTTACTGGCATGTCTGTCAGACCTAGTGAGGTGACTGTGACTGTGACCTTGGAATCCACCCCTCTGTTATACTGATGGAGGGGCTGTGTAGCTGGGCTTGCTGTTCCTACAAGAGAAGGGTCTCTACTAATGGTCTAGTAGCAGCTCTTACTACAATAATTTCTACTTCATAGTTGGAGCAGTGTTCACCACGTGAGGTAGAGAACACAAAGGATGTTCTATTCAGGTATTTGAGGCAAACACCATGTCCTGCAGTTGTGATAACCTTAAGTACTGAACCATCTTTGTATGCCTTACAAATATTTGCTGAAGAAATGTTTATGTTTTTCAGGCACTACTGTGGAAGTTGGTAACCATTTTGTTAAGTAGTGTTATTTTTATTTTTAATAAGTGGAAGAAAATGTTGACTTCATTTGTGTACTTGCTTTTTTGGGCCATTCTAAGAGAGATCACTGTTTCCATCTTTATGTTGCATCAGACACTACTCTATTTATATGGTCTTGTTGTATTATGTACTTTTCTGATATTTCATAGTTTCAGACCGCTCTTTTACTGTGGCTTTAATTTGGTAGCTATTTTAGATGCAGACGTCAGCCTCATTCCTGCACAAGTAAGTTGAGATCTTGGCTTCCAACATGGCCCAGAAAGCATAGAAAGCTAATGCCGATCATGGCCTGGTTCAGGAGGTTGTAATCTATCACTAACCTAACCAGGCTGAAATACAGATGGCAGAATGTGTGATTATATTCCTCCCAAGACTTGCTGGCGGAGATTTGACAAGATGCAGATGCCTGTTTGCTTTTTTTTGGGGGATGGGGGGGGGGGGAGGCATTTTTCCCCCCTGAACATCAAATAAATAGGACCAGTCTGAAGCAAGTTAGTATGTTCAAGTAGCACAAATAACAGCAGTACCCCAAGTTCTTAAACGTATTGATTTGCTTCAGATTTGTCCCACTGGCTTTGATGCTGCATTTTGAAGACATCACTGTCACTGTCATAAAATCTGTTCTTTTTTGGTGTGCAGAGGGTCCAACCAGCTGCATCTTTTTTAGAAAATCACTTTATTCATCCTGTCAGTGTTCTTAGTCCTGTGAGGATCAGAATTCAGCACACCTAGAACCAGTTTTTTCCCCTTCATTTTGTACAATTATTTTGTATAAGGCCCCCCCCCCCCTTTTCCCCCATGTCATTGCTTTTCCCTCTCCTTTGTTCATGGTACATTTCATAATAGTTCTTTCTCTCTGGTTATTTTTTTGTCCCAAATTTGTGAAATCAGTAACAGTTGCTTGTTTGTTAACTTATAATTCTGCTGTTTTGTTCATTTAAAAAGAAGGGTTAACAACTTTCAATTGTACTTGTAGATGTCTTTTCCTATTTTTTCATTGAGCTTCCGCTATGTTTAGCTACTTCTTGATATCAGCTTGACTGCTGCACCTATTTTTATATTTGGTTTTGTGTCCCATGTAACCTGTAGCCCCATGAAACTCCAAAATGTCACTTGCAGTTGAGCCTAATTTCTGGATAGGGTCACTTTTCTGACTCTGTTGTAGTTGCCTGTTCAAGATACATCTAGATAATAGCACTGTTATCACTTACACTAAGCAGGAATGATAAAAATCACATTTAGCGAGGTTTTCCTGTAAAAAAAATATCATGTCATAATTTTCTCGTTGGTCACAGTCTTAACCTGTGACAGGGTTAAGAGTGAGAAAAAAAAAAGATTCACGACCTAAGTTTATTTTTAGACTCAGACGTGACCCAGTTACTGCTGTGCTGCATTTGTGTTTACTGATGACTCCATGTATTTATTCTACAGGAAATTTTATATTTTGGTCAGTTAATGGAATCGTTTTGAATTTTGTGTGACCTGTGTAAAATGGTGTGTTTTTGTAATAATTTTTGTGGGGCGGGGGATTCCTTTATTGAAAGTCTGGCATTTTCTTCTTCTTCTAGGTTACCAGGAGAAAAGGGTTGAAATCTAAACACAAAAGAAGAAGTGAAAGAAGCAAAAACAAATGAGGAAAATAAATTTAAATTCAAATACAAAAACAGTTCTGGCTGCAAAAACAGATATTTACCCTTAAGCCTAAATTATATGCTTAAGTTTAACAGTTTTTGAATGACTTTATGTCATAGTTAGTAGAGCAGCAGTTTCACATGGTCATAGTCAAACCAACTACAAATAGCTAATTGCTGGAATTTGTGAATACTGATGATAAATCTACAACTGAACATTCATAGATTGATAGCATACTGGGAAGGCTAACCCGGTCAACAAATGCCCGCAGAAGTCGGATATGTTGGCCGAAAGGTGCAAATATCGCAGCCATGCTGTAAACGGACACAACGCAATTACATCTTCAGATGAACGCAGAAGATGAAGAAGAAGAAGTTTGAAAGCAGCTCACAAGATGTATCTTTCTCAGTAACATTATTCAAAATCAAGTGCCTCATAAAAATTTTTTCTTATGCTTGTTATTTGAATTGTATGCATGTTAAATGAATATTGCAATGGTTTATTAAAAAAAGTATGTACAGTATAATAAAGTTAAGTGAATTGTATGTATTGTAAGATGTAAGAAGGAAGAAAGATACATAAAAGAGAGTAAATCTGTCACCCGATCGTTCTCTCTCTTTCATGCGTCTGTCTGTCTGTCTGTCTGTCTGTCTGTCTGTCTGTCTGTCTGTCTGTCTGTCTGTCTGTCTGTCTGTCTGTCTGTCTGTCTGTCTGTCTGTCTGTCTGTCTGTCTGTCTGTCTGTCTGTCTGTCTCTTTTGTGTGGATTACATAAAGCAGATTTCCAGGGGGCTGTGAAAAGTCAAATTTTGTTTAAAGTAAAAAGGGAGAGATAGTCCTAACAAGTTTGGGAATCCAGGTGTTGGACAAACATTTGGCATGCTAGAGACATGGTTGGCTAATATCTGATGCTGCACTTGTATATTCCAGCTAGGTCTTCTTCTGTTGTTTCAATGTACAATTTCAATTTATATTTCTAATATTTGCGCAGAACATTACACTTACAAATGTTTGTAAAGGTCTTCCGGTGCCAACTACCTACAGATTTAACAGCTGTGTATATTGTGGGAATAGTCACATAGCAACAGTACATCATATATCATTAATCATTCATCTTAACATTAATGAATTATGACCATAACCGGCCTTGTTCACTGATCTAGGTGATCGTTATTTGTGTGCAGACTATTTACCTCGCCTCTCACGCAGATCCACTCATGCAGATCCACTCTGACTGTGAAGCAAACACCTCTAATTAGTCTACGTTTACGACATGCTTTATTTGGTGGGGGGGGGGGGATTTGGGACTATTGCCCCCCCCCCCCCCCCCCCCCCACCCCAACCCACACAGTGATTACATTTCCTATTATTTCAAGTATATTAGTATTATTTTTTTCCCTATTCAGTACAGTATTATTATTATTGTTATTGTATATACTTTTAGGATTAAGCTCCTCGAAGACCTCCCCCTCTCCCCCCCCCCTTTCCACCTTTTTTGTTTCCCCTTTTGCCTAAACAATTAGTATCATGTGGGGGAGGACGGTGGGTAGAGGGAGCCTCAGGGATTCCCAGCTCCCATGTTCTCTGTGTATCGGCACACCCTTGTTACTGTACACAGTTATAATAATTTAAATGTACACATAGGTATAGCAAACATTATCTTTATACCTACACTTCTTCTTCTTCATTGTTTACCAGCTGTAAGCTCCGACCGAAAGTCCTGGTTGTTAGTCAGTTTGGACTTTTGCTTTGTACCAGGGCCTGAGTTTTTTTGAATTTTTCTGATAAACTTGTATTTTAGAAACGTAATAGCAGTTTGCAAAACACGTTGCTGGAAGATTCTGGAAGCGAGCTAATGGTACCTATATATATAAGCGAGTGACTGGACCTCTCAAATCAGAGGGAGGGCAGGCCAAGCTAGGTTAGACTTAGTGGGCTAGACACTTAACTCTGGACTTGGGGGATACTTTATATAGAGTAATCTTAAAGACCCTTAGATAGAAGAGAAATATAAGAAAAATAATTTTTTACTTACTTCAAATAGATGTGCTGAAGTAATTATTTCGGATGTAAATTTTTTGGGTAGAATAATTGTCAAAAAAAAAAATAGAAGAAAAAGTTTAAAAAAAGGAATAAATATTTAAAAATTGGATTTGTGATACTGAGATGTTCTTGATTGTTTATTTGAGGCGCCAGGGTGGTGTTCACATTATAAAGTTTACTTTCGAAGATCACTATGGCGACGTATTATAAGTTTTGGTCATGGATATAGAGGGATTTCAAATAATAACCAAACAGGAAGAGGGAGGTTATGCCCACAAGGCATCTGCCCAGGCACAAAAGCAGGAATGAATGTAGATTTGAAATAAAGCAGACTCTTTCAGAGTGAACAGTGTGGAGGCGCAGAAGGATCATTACAGTCCGAGGAGAATGGCTCTGTGAGGAGTTACCAGGTGATCTGGCCGACCCTGGAAATATCAATAGTGTACCAGCCACCCCTTTTAAAATGAAAGGAAATTTTCAGTCGTCCTTTGCTGTCTGTACAAATTTAGCATTACAGTTATTTTTTAGGTTTTCCTTTTGCTAAAGTGTGTGAGATATATACTGCACAACCTTTTGGTCAGAATAACCTTTCTCTAGGACAAAGCAAACATTCGTCCACACTGAGACTGGGAATCATGTCTATGGAATATTTTTTCAGGAATCAATATTATTGTAGACGTCTCAACAAAGAATGTTTATCTCATTTCCTCTACATTTAGCCACCCAAAATTCTCTTAAATTTGTATATCTACAGAAAACTCAAATTCAGTTCTTCCTTTCCCGATTAAGGACCACAACATTTATACTGTAGCTGTGATCCATTCTTCATCACACACTCTTCGTATCCAGCAGTTTTTGTTTGTTCATGTGTTCTGTCTTATTCATGCTTGCATGACCTCCAAAGGTTATTGTCATCAAAGCGATGGACATATGGGTCGTAGTTTACATATTTTTTGTGATGATCGTTGTAGTGACCAAACACACATGCGCATGCACACACACTCTCTCACATACACACACAGAGACATTAATTTGTCAGTTGACATGTGTTAAAAGTATATTGCAGATTTCTGAAAGCCCACATGCGTGCACACACACACATGCAAACAAGCACACACAATGTCACTTTTTTTTCAAAGATTTGTGTGTGTGGTTCACTAGGTTCACAGTTCTGATGAGTTATGTACTTGTGTTTATACTTGTTGTTTCTTCTTAGAATACCTACATTTTCATTTCATCTTTTTATCTAGTCATTTCTATTTGCATTTAGAGTTTTTCAGTTACATCTTGCTGCTTACGGTTTTTTCAGGATCTTTCCTACATTTCTGTTGATAGAGGCTCGCAAGAGAATTGCTTTCTTCCTGAAATATTTTTTGACTGAAATTCAACATTTTTCAGTGGCATGCCACCTGATGTAGTGCAATATTTACAAAGACAATTTCCAAGAATCTACAACATAATTTTAATGCACGTTCTAACAAATGAAATAAATATTTATTTTGCATTGATATCTAAATAGCTATTTATTATGCATCGATATCATAGAAGTTTAATTAAAAATGAATACTTCAAATCAGAAAACAACAACAACAACAACAACAATCCAGGCTGTTTAATCTCAAACTCTATTTCTAGTGGACACATACCAATATTCTTTCATCCAGGTAGTATGAACATTAAATCTCAGGGCCATTGTGACGAGGTGCTTCGCATGCCCTCCACGCATATAGGTAGCCAGGCAGGAAACCCGGGCACCAAGTAACCGCACGGGATACTTGGGGGCCAGTTGAGTAGACGTGGGCAGGCCCGTGCTATACTTGTCGTTAGTTGTATCAGAGAGTTTAAGGAAGTCAGTTGTCTTATTAGAAGATGTAGTAGTTTTATTAGAGGAGATAGTTCCAATGTTGTGTGGATGACTAGTGTTAAAAGTCTGTTTTAAGATATGGATGTGTGAACAATCATCAGCATATGTCATAGAATGTGAAAGAATAAACTGATAACCGGTACAATGGAAACCGAGCGTCGTTTGTGTGTTATAATCCCTAGGCGGTAGAATGAGTGCAAGACCCAGGTAAATACAACAATCTCACAAGTAGAGCTGTGGCAATCAGCAATAGTACTACAACTTTATCACAAGTGGGTGCTCGTCTGGGATTTGAATTCGGTACCTCTCGCACTCGGCAACATACATCATTTGTTGCTTCTAGTTATTTACTTTATTAATAGATATTACTGCCATTCTTTAGTTGTTACTCTACGGTACATGGTACAGTCAGGCAAGATTTATCATCATCAAAATGATCGCTACCATTGTGGTCATCATCATGTACCTTGCAAGACGGCGTAGATGTTTGTTTACCCCACATATATCAGTTCTTAATGATCTGGATAATTGATATTGATTAAATTCTTCAGTGCCTCTGTCACCGCACATGATTTGTCTGGATCTGCCTCTATATTGTTTTTGCCGTTCTTTTAGTTAACAAAAACTGGCCGAAAGAGGAATCATGCTGCATGGGCAATACAGCCCATGCTTTATACTGTGGAGAGGAAGAACTTCCTCTGCCACCTTAATTAGTCCTGGAATTACATTGAGAGGCAGCAGTTGTGAGATGTGAGGCCTTGTCAATTGGCATTTATGAGGGTGGTCATAGACAGAAGGAGACATTTTTGAATATCCCTGATCCGCTACCTCTTGCCTCACACTTGGCCAATATGCTGTTTATTCGCCAGTCTGTGTCCTTCAGTTGGTGCTTGGAGTTTGGACAAACCGGTGCACCATGAAACAGACAGAAATCTAGCTGCAAGTTTCGGCTTGCAGTGAGGAATGTCAGAACCATTCATCGAGGGCTTTCCATGGATTAAAGACAAAATATTATGTGAGAAAACTGATTGTCATTTATGCTGATCTCTACAAACTTGGTTTAGATATTGCTGGTCAAAGAAGTCCTGTCTTCTAGAGGACTGGACCATTTAAAAAAAAACCACTGTCCTTAATTATCAAGCTGAGTGTCTGGAAACAAACGTATCAATACTATGTGATAGCAAACATGGTCCTGAAATTCCAGTGCATTTATTCGAATCTCTATGCTTCCACTAGAGGGAAAATAGAACATGTTGTGACCACTGGAAAAATTATGTGGAAGAATGGATAGAGGAAGACAACGAGAGAAGATTCTTGACAGTCTTGTTGCATGGCATGGAGGTGTGTCGGCACACGAACTGATACATGCTGCAGGAGATCGCAGATTGTGGAGAGGCATGATTGCCCAATGCCAGTCGGCAAGGCACCTGATGATAATGATGATGATGATATTTCCACTAAGCACAGTTTTACACAATCGTCAGTAGCCCCCATGATGTAGCAGCTAGATGTTTGCTTGCGGATTCAATGGTCATGGATTCAGGTTGAAAGAACCAGACTGTTTTCAGAGATAACATTGGCTCCCAGATAGACCAAGCCTTAAATCGGTACCAGGCAAAGGCGTCCGGCATATTGCTGATCACATCATCCGCCGAGTGCTGATTGGTCTATAAAATATAGGTCTAGCCCTATATGCCCAATAGGCCTGGAAAAGGGTCCTTTACTTAAACTATCACATGGATAGAAAGAAAGGTGCGAGCACTCTCTGCCTTTTCTGGTATTTAACTTTTTGGGTCATCATACGGGTGTTTAAAGTCAATTTTCCCTTTTGTATCTTTCATTTGATGGCGTCCGTGGCTAAGGCGTTGCGAGTCCGACTCGTAATCCAACGAACCGCGATCGAAACACACTGCGGGATGCATGGATTTTTATCGTGGTATGGGGCGTCACAGGTCGACTCAGCCTCAAATGGGTACCAGGATGGGCTGTCCTGGGAAAGTACAGATGGCCGGCGTAATGCTGACCACATTACCCACCGTGTGCCGATTGGTCTGTAAAAATATGGGTGCTCTTCCCATATGCCCGATGCGCCTAAGGGCGTATAAAGGGATCTTTACTTTGCGGCGTCCGTGGCTAAGGTGTTGCGAGTCCGACTCGTAAGCCAGCATACCGAAACCCACTGCAGGCTGCAGTCTAAAGTGGGTACCAGGATGGGCTGTCCTGGGAAAGTAAAGACAGCCTGCGTAATGCTGACCACATTACCCACAGAGTGCTGATGGTCTGTAAAAATATGGGACGCTCTGCCCATATGCCCGATGCGCCGAAAGGCGTGAAAAGGGAACTTTACTTTTTTACTTTTTATGCATTTAGATTATATTTTATTTATAGTTTTTTTTGAGTGACAGAATGCTTGCAATACTTCATTGTTTGTTTTCTTCTTTGTCGACAATTTTCTCAGTATGAATCTGAAATAACATCTTCACCTTTTCATGAATATTGTTCCAGCATTAACATGCATACATAAGAACAAGTTACACATAATGATTTATGTTTTATAGAGTTGAAACATAAACTTGCATTATTACTAGTATCCTCTTAGGTCAAGTCGGGAGATGTGAACCAGCGTCATTGCACACAGTTATAAACCATAAGTGCTCTGCCACCAGTACAGACAGCTGATAAGAAACTGTCCACCTGTGTCACCGTCCGCACGCAACTCCGTAGCTACAGCGACATTCCTCCATTTATCCCAGAGTGTTAACTCTGGTACCCATTTCCTAGAGGCTGGGTGCACCCTGGGAACCTGGGCCACCGATCTTAGCTGCAGCGAGTCGCAGCTGGTTTTAAAAACGAGTCTGTGTAGTATCCTATTATAAATTGTCAAATCTACTAGCATAGCAATTTATGTATGTAGAATCAACAATACACTTCCAACTGTATTTAGAAAATATGTAAAATAAAATCAAACACTTGCATCTATACTTAATAATAATAACAAATGTGTACCACAGGCTATCATTCATTTGACGCTGATAATATATTCACTGTCATCTTGTCAGCTTACCACAGTTTATGTCTTTGATGTATCTCTCTTCTTAGTAGATACTCATAAACACGGATGACCATATGTACCCGGCACAGTAACTTTCCAGGACACTTCAGGAAATCTTTATTATGATATATAAAGCGTACATTCGTGTGAATTGAAAATGTTCAGACCACTAAAAGATTTCCTTAAGAAAAACTCTCAAAATATGTCAGTTAAAAACTTGTACCTCACACAGTACAGCGCCAAACAGCCTTGACCAGCCAATCTGTCTACCCCAAGCTTCGATGAGAACGTATCTTCCCACATTGGTTCTTACACATTGTAGCAAAAGTCTCCTACTATAAAGTGCCTCATTGAGAGAGGAAATATAGTTACACATATTACCAGACGCATAGGATTCATCGTGCTGGTCGTCTTGTTTTTGAACCTTGTCATCGACATACACAACAAGCTGATCCAGGTTCTTCAAGTACTCACGAAATGACGTAGCCTTGTCTGGTTGAATAGAACAATACACATGTTATTTACAGTCATAAATACAATAGAACAATACACATTTTATTTACAGCCATAAATACAGTAGAACAAAACACATGTTATTTAAAGTCATGAATACAGTAAAACAAAACACATGTTATTTACAGTCATAAATACAGTAAAACAAAACACATGTTATTTACAGTCATAAATACAATAGAACAATACACATGTTATTTACAGTCATAAATACAGTAAAACAAAACACATGTTATTTACAGTCATAAATACAATAGAACAATACACATGTTATTTACAATGATCAATACAATAAAACAATGCACATGTTATATGCAGTCATAAATACAATAAAACAATACACATGTTATTTACAGTCATCAATACAATAAAACAATACACATGTTATACACAGTCATAAATACAATAAAACAAA
Source organism: Candidula unifasciata (assembly GCA_905116865.2). Classification (NCBI taxonomy): domain Eukaryota; kingdom Metazoa; phylum Mollusca; class Gastropoda; order Stylommatophora; family Geomitridae; genus Candidula; species Candidula unifasciata. Next base: position 650,479 of record CAJHNH020005668.1, read on the forward strand.
ACACATGTTATACACAGTCATGAATACAATAAAACAATACACATGTTATTTACAGTCATAAATACAATAGAACAATACACTTGTTATACACAGTCATAAATACAACAAAACAATACACATGTTATTTACAGTCATAAATACAATAGAACAATACACATGTTATACACAGTCATAAATACAATAAAACAATACACATGTTATTTACAGTCATAAATACAATAAAACAATACACATGTTATTTACAGTCATCAATACAATAGAACAATACACATGTTATACACAGTCATAAATACAGTAGAACAATACACATGTTATTTACAGTCACCAATACAATAGAACAATACACATGTTATACACAGTCATAAATACAGTAGAACAATACACATGTTATTTACAGTCATCAATACAATAGAACATTACACATGTTATACACAGTCATAAATACAATAAAACAATACACATGTTATTTACAGTCATCAATACAATAGAACAATACACATGTTATACACAGTCATACATACAATAAAACAATACACATGTTATTTACAGTCATCAATACAATTGAACAATACACATGTTATACACAGTCATAAATTCAATAGAACAATACACATGTTATTTACAGTCATCAATACAATAAAACAAGACACATGTTATAAACAGTCATAAATACAATAGAACAATACACATGTTATTTACAGTCATCAATACAATAGAACAATACACATGTTATACACAGTCATAAATACAGTAGAACAATACACATGTTATTTACAGTCATCAATACAATAGAACAATACACTTGTTATAAACAGTCATAAATACAATAGAACAATACACATGTTATACACAGTCATCAATACAATAGAACAATACACATGTTATACACTGTCATAAATACAATAAAACAATATACACGGTCATAAATACAATAAAACAATAGACATGTTATACACGGTCATAAATACAATAAAACAATATACACAGTCATAAATACAATAAAACTATAGACATGTTATACACGGTCATAAATACAATAAAACAATATACACAGTCATAAATACAATAAAACAATACACATGTTATTTACAGTCATCAATACAATAAAACAATACACATGTTATACACAGTCATAAATACAATAAAACAATACACATGTTATACACAGTCATGAATACAATAAAACAATACACATGTTATTTACAGTCTTCAATACAATAAAACAATACACATGTTATACACAGTCATAAATACAACAAAACAATTCACATGTTATTTACAGTCATCAATACAATAGAACAATACACTTGTTATAAACAGTCATAAATACAATAGAACAATACACATGTTATGCACAGTCATAAATACAATAAAACAATACACATGTTATTTACAGTCATAAATACAATAAAACAATACACATGTTATTTACAGTCATCAATACAATAGAACAATACACATGTTATACACAGTCATAAATACAGTAGAACAATACACATGTTATTTACAGTCACCAATACAATAGAACAATACACATGTTATACACAGTCATAAATACAGTAGAACAATACGCATGTTATTTACAGTCATCAATACAATAGAACATTACACATGTTATACACAGTCATAAATACAATAAAACAATACATATGTTATTTACAGTCATCAATACAATAGAACAATACACATGTTATACACAGTCATATATACAATAAAACAATACACATGTTATTTACAGTCATCAATACAATAGAACAATACACATGTTTTACACAGTCATAAATTCAATAGAACAATACACATGTTATTTACAGTCATCAATACAATAAAACAATACACATGTTATAAACAGTCATAAATACAGTAGAACAATACACATGTTATTTACAGTCATCAATACAATAGAACAATACACATGTTATACACAGTCATAAATACAGTAGAACAATACACATGTTATTTACAGTCATCAATACAATAGAACAATACACTTGTTATAAACAGTCATAAATACAATAGAACAATACACATGTTATACACAGTCATCAATACAATAGAACAATACACATGTTATACACTGTCATAAATACAATAAAACAATATACACGGTCATAAATACAATAAAACAATAGACATGTTATACATGGTCATAAATACAATAAAACAATATACACAGTCATAAATACAATAAAACAATAGACATGTTATACATGGTCATAAATACAATAAAACAATATACACAGTCATAAATACAATAAAACAATAGACATGTTATACATGGTCATAAATACAATAAAACAATATACACAGTCATAAATACAATAAAACAATAGACATGTTATACACGGTCATAAATACAATAAAACAATATACACAGTCATAAATACAATAAAACAATAGACATGTTATACATGATCATAAATACAATAAAACAATATACACAGTCATAAATACAATAAAACAATAGACATGTTATACATGGTCATAAATACAATAAAACAATATACACAGTCATAAATACAATAAAACAATAGACATGTTATACATGGTCATAAATACAATAAAACAATATACACAGTCATAAATACAATAAAACAATAGACATGTTATACATGGTCATAAATACAATAAAACAATATACACAGTCATAAATACAATAAAACAATAGACATGTTATACATGGTCATAAATACAATAAAACAATATACACAGTCATAAATACAATAAAACAATAGACATATTATACATGGTCATAAATACAATAAAACAATATACACAGTCATAAATACAATAAAACAATAGACATGTTATACATGGTCATAAATACAATAAAACAATATACAGTCATAAATACAATAAAACAATAGACATGTTATACATGGTCATAAATACAATAAAACAATATACACAGTCATAAATACAATAAAACAATAGACATGTTATACACAGTCATAAATACAATAAAACAATACACATGTTATACACAGTCATAAATACAATAAAGCAATACACATGTTATACACAGTCATAAATACAATAAAACAATACACATGTTATACACAGTCATAAATACAATAAAACAATATACACAGTCATAAATACAATAAAACAATTGACGTGTTATACACAGTCATAAATACAATAAAACAATATACACAGTCATAAATACAATAAAACAATAGACATGTTATACACAGTCATAAATACAATAAAACAATACACATGTTATACAGTCATAAATACAGTAGAACAATACACATGTTATTTACAGTCACCAATACAATAGAACAATAGACATGTTATACACAGTCATAAATACAATAAAACAATACACATGTTATACACAGTCATAAATACAATAAAACAATACACATGTTATACACAGTCATAAATACAATAAAACAATACACATGTTATACACAGTCATAAATACAATAAAACAATAGACATGTTATACATGGTCATAAATACAATAAAACAAATGCATTAGAGTCTTCTTTCTTCTTCTTCGCTTTCTTCAGGAATCACGTGGAGGCAGTTGCAGTAAAACGCCAAAAAAAAAAAAAAAAAAAGACGCGATGCTCTTGAGATTATGGCAACAATGGACATTAAACAGAGAATGCTTTTTTGAACATGTTCCAGAGTATGATCCCGTCGGTGATGGATTATGGACTTGGTATACTCACCATACCAAAAAGTCAGCTGATGCAGATAGGCTCAAAGTTTTGATGGGCGGGGAGATGAGTCAGTCAAAGTAGCCGAGCAAGAAGCAGAATTGTGCAGGGTTCCAATCACTTTCGGTCGTGAGCGCAGGGACGGGACAACTGGGACAACAGATTCAGAAGTTCCAACAAATGATTTATGACAATTCCCGCCTAGGTTATTTGATTATCTATACAGATGGCTTTGTGTTGAGAGGTAGACGAAGTACGTAGGTGTTCATAGCAAAAGACTTCAGATAGAATGGCCGGTTCTGCACCACTTGGTGGTGAGTTTATATATGAGAAGCTAGATGTTGTAAGGGTCCTTCGGGGGCGAGTGAACTGTGCGGAAGCGCAAATACATCATTACGGTTTGAGCAGAATGACACTGCGGGGGAGTTCCCCGAGATCTGTCCGACGCTCAACACTTAAGAAAAGACGAGACGGATGTACCATCAGAATGTTACTGGTGACATCGGAATTGAACTCTTTGCTTGCTGCTGAAAATAGAGACGGGGCGCTTATGGAAGTTTCCCGACTACTGCCTCCCTCCCCATCTTGTATTCTCTCACTCTTCATTTCTCTCGTCTCTTTACTTGTAGATGATGGCGCTTGAACTTGTATTAACACACTGTTTCTAGAAATCGTGTTAGTATTTAGGATACTCATTCATTCATTCAGTAGCATGTCCCTCGCGGAACTTCGCTGCCATAACAACCCTCCGGAAAACCTTCCTATCATGAGCAAGATGTCCTGCGTCTGATACACCCATCTGGAGATCATCTGCCACATCCTGCACCCATCTTCTCCTTGGCCTTCCTCTTCCTCTCTTCCCAGGCATATACCCCTCCATTATTGTTCTCTCTAGACTTCCATGACGTTTCAAGTGACCAAAATATTTCAATTTTCTTTGTTTTATTGTCTTTACTAGCCAACCCTCTTCAATATTCAGCTCTTGAAGTATGGATGCATTTGTTCTTTTCTTTACCCAAGATATTCTTAGAACCTGTCTGTAACATTTATATTCAAATGCATTTATGCGCTGTTCCGCTTGTTTAGTAAGTGTCCAGGTCTCACAGGTGTATGTTGCAATGGGAAAGATGCATGCTCTTAAAAATCTGACCTTTGTAATTCTATCTGTACAATTCCATAATTTATTCAGTTGTTTTAGTCTTTGAAGAGCAATTTAGGATACTAGCATCTTTTAATTACTCTCGGATGCCTGGCTCTCTAGTGTAGTTGACTAAACCGGACTGCGCGGTGACCGGGTGACGAACTCCTTGCGGTCCGGGTTCACTCCCGGGGGTGGGCAGAAAAGCCACATTTTCTCCCAGATTTACGGTACCTATCATGGAATCAAGGCCGAAGGGTTGCGATATCCATAGTACCGAGCCTAAGGGTTAACAACTCATGGTTTCTGGATTAAAAAAAAAAAAAAATAATTACTCTCGAAGCTGGACTATTATATTTGTGGGATCGACCAAACCTTGAATCCAGTTTTCTAGGACGTAAAGTGTATGTGATATATATCGTGCTGTTTGATCAGTTTGTCATTTATCTTTAAAAACAATTCGTTATCTTTCAGAGTTGTTAAAGAAAACTTTCCTGTGCCATGGTATTGTTAAATGAACTTTTAACAAAATATATCTCTCACCCTGAGAATGACTATTGACCACTTTCATTCAGTATAGATCAGAATGCTTACCTTGCCCGTCTCCTTGCCATGTATATATGACAACTCCGGATACTGCAGTTTTTTGACCAAGGTCGACCGTCCACAGTGGATATTTTCCATAAAGGTTGTCAAGAATTGTACAGCTCTGAAGCCTCAGATCTAGATCACCATCTACTGCGCGGTCAGCATGCCCCTCTGGAAGCTTATGTCTGATATGGCGCTTGTATAATGTTTTCTTGTTAATCCAGCTGTCCTTCTTGTATGCTAGATTCTCAACTGAAATGTATTTTGTATAAGTTTCTCATTTACATGAAAATATGTAACTATCGCGGGTAACAGCCAGAATACAAGCTTTTAAACGTTAGTGATACAACAACCCGAAGACAACTTATCACAGACATCAGAAGGAGACAGTCGTCATTTTTCGGCCATATAATGAGAAGGGGGAAAATAGAACATGTTGTGACCATTGGAAAGATCTGTGGAAAAAGGGACAGAGGAAGACAACGAGAGAAGATTCTTGACAGTCTTGTTGCATGGCATGGAGGTGTGTGGGCACACGAACTGATACATGCTGCAACAGATCGTGGATTAGGGAGAGACATGATCGCCCATCCTAGTCGGCAATCACCTGTTGATGATGATACAACAGTATGATGTAGTGAGAATAAAAGAAACATGAAGAAAATTTGCCTAAAATTACTAATAATTTACTTATGGCCGTGCACCATAGCTTTAGTAAAAAAAAAAAAAATTACATAGCTTTGGCAACGCACAAACTACATTTCGTTGCCAAATAACTTATGTTTCATTTATATATGTATATAAATAAATATATGTGGCTTAGGCGTTGCAAACGCAGTTCGTAATTCTGTGGTGCAGTGTTCGATCTCTGCTGCAGATGAATTAGCGGCAAACCTTCCAGCGTTGGTTTCAACAGTGGTTTTAAGAGCCGATAGTTATGGCATACTTCTGATTGTGAAAATTCCTGCTGAAATCAAAAAGCAGCCCAAAAATACTGGAGTTGGTTCCGCAACATGCTGTAAGCAACATACAACTGAATTTATATGAAAAACATTATTCGAGTAGCTTTTGTAAAGACAGGACAAGTACTGGCCAAACCTCATGTCTGTAGTATGCCACAGTGGCACAGGTAGAAGTTCCTTTGACATTCACATTTTATTTACAAGGGCTGCAAACTTGGGTTCTTTCTTAATATTCTACCCCAAACAGGGGAAATCCACAGGTCACGGGACATTTTTATATTTCAAGGGGTGGTAGATTGCGTGCATGCAGTAGTAGGACCTAGACTGGATGCAGTCGTGGGACCTAGGCTGCACTCTTTTGTGGGACGTAGGTGGGTTGGGGTTACCACCAGTTCTAGATATTTTGGGGTCGTTAAAAGCATCAGAAGCCGGGAAACTCAGTCTTACTACCCTCGAAAATGTTGGACTTTCTTGTGACGTCATCTGGGGGTAGGATATTAGGAAAGAGCCCAAACTTGAGTCTACATCAACAGAACTGATATACAAAAACTCACTGCAAGGAGTGTCGTCATTGACTCGCATGAAACCATCATTGCATTCACCTGGACATGGACAACGAAACGAGGTCAGTTTTGCATTGGATAACAACACAAATAATACTAGTGTCTTCAGATCTAACGCAATGTTTGTATAAGATATACCAGCCAACAAACATCGAAAGAGACCTACACAGCTATGTATAATTGCTTTTTTCCTTGTTGACATCAAACTGATTACACATAGAGATCTTCTACACAGCTAGGTATAATTGCTTTTTTCCTTGTTGACATCAAACTGATTACACATAGAGATCTTCTACACAGCTAGGTATAATTGCTTCTTTCCTTGTTGACATCAAACTGATTACACAAAGAGACCTCCTACACAGCTAGGTATAATTGCTTCTTTGCTTGTTGACATCAAACTGATTACACAAAGAGACCTCCTACACAGCTAGGTATAATTGCTTCTTTCCTTGTTGACATCAAACTGATTACACAAAGAGACCTCCTACACAGCTAGGTTTAATTGCTTATTTGCTTGTTGACATCAAACTGATTACACATAGAGACCTCCTACACAGCTAGGTATAATTGCTTCTTTCCTTGTTGACATCAAACTGATTACACAAAGAGACCTCCTACACAGCTAGGTATAATTGCTTCTTTGCTTGTTGACATCAAACTGATTACACAAAGAGACCTCCTACACAGCTAGGTATAATTGCTTCTTTCCTTGTTGACATCAAACTGATTACACAAAGAGACCTCCTACACAGCTAGGTTTAATTGCTTATTTGCTTGTTGACATCAAACTGATTACACATAGAGACCTCCTACACAGCTAGGTATAATTGCTTCTTTCCTTGTTGACATCAAACTGATTACACAAAGAGACATCCTACACAGCTAGGTATAATTGCTTCTTTGCTTGTTGACATCAAACTGAATACACAAAGAGACCTCCTACACAGCTAGGTATAATTGCTTCTTTGCTTGTTTACATCAAACTGATTACACAAAGAGACCTCCTACACAGCTAGGTATAATTGCTTCTTTGCTTGTTGACATCAAACTGATTACACAAAGAGACCTCCTACACAGCTAGGTATAATTGCTTCTTTTCTTGTTGACATCAAACTGATTACACAAAGAGACCTCCTACACAGCTAGGTATAATTGCTTCTTTCCTTGTTGACATCAAACTGATTACACAAAGAGACCTCCTACACAGCTAGGTATAATTGCTTTTTTTCTTGTTGACATCAAACTGATTACACAAAGAGACCTCCTACACAGCTAGGTTTAATTGCTTCTTTTCTTGTTGACATCAAACTGATTACACATAGAGACCTCCTACACAGCTAGGTATAATTGCTTCTTTGCTTGTTGACATCAAACTGATTATACATAGAGACCTCCTACACAGCTAGGTATAATTGCTTTTTTCCTTGTTGACATCAAACTGATTACACAGAGAGACATCCTACACAGCTAGGTATAATTGCTTCTTTGCTTGTTGACATCAAACTGATTACACATAGAGACCTCCTACACAGCTAGGTATAATTGCTCCTTTCCTTGTTGACATCAAACTGATTACACAAAGAGACATCCTACACAGCTAGGTATAATTGCTTTTTTCCTTGTTGACATCAAACTGATTACACATAGAGACCTCCTACACAGCTAGGTATAATAAAAACTAGCCATACCTGTGAACGGGCATCCCAGCAGTCCTGCTCTCATACTTATCTTCCCCTGCCACTCCACTGGATGAAAACGGACATATCTGGCAACAAATGGGCTATTTAGAAAGTGCACCCTTTCTGTATCTTTGTCACTGTTCCCGCCAAACAACTGCAGAGGGATTATGGGTAGACAGTCAGGAAAACATTAGAGAATTATCGTAAACAGTGAAAACGTATCAGTATACCGATATAACTTTGATTATGTTGATATAATAACATATATTACAGGTAAATGTGTAACGCCAGAGGATGTTTCAGAATGTATGACACATATTTAACAGCGTGAATTAGTAACTGGCGTTTCGAAATAGTAATATAATGACATTAAGCGTGCTAACATGATATTGTGACAGTAATTAGTTAGTTAGTTGGAAAATGATAATTACACTCCGGACATGTCTAATAGTGCTCAGATCCTCCCCTCTGTATGAACCCCAGCATCATGTGACTAATAGAGTTAAATTATGACAGTATCGTAGTGTAAGTGAGAGCAGGACGTTATAAGGGTACGACATTGTCACTACAAATCATCTGGGTAAAGATTCGACATCACAGCATTCAGGAGAAGCTATATTAGCTGCATCTCCCTCCTCAACAGACAGCGAAGAGCTTCTATACTGATGGTACTTGTTGTCATCTGGTTAACTACCCGTCTTACCTTACCTCTGAGACTCCAGTGGCGCCAAGTGCCCACAGCAACTCCTCACTGTATCATTCTCTCCAGATACGGAGTTTCAGTATCTTCCATTTCACCCTTTCCTTTGTACCAAAGGTTTGAGATTACCTCTGCCTTGTGCAATTGCAGAACACCCAAATGGGGCCCTTCCAGGCAACTTATCTGCCTACTCATTCCCAAACACACCTGGATGTCCTGGACAAAATATCTCTGTGACTCTCAACCATCTGTAACCTCCGGATTGAAATAATCAATTTCATACTAAGCAAACCTGACTCCACTTTCATGAGCGTGCTTTGCGAATGCGACACTATTACAACATTTTTCTCCACCCATCAGAACGCTGCAGTTACCGCTTCAACCTCCATTCTCCTTCTGGGCAAGGTGATATCATATACTAAGCCTATCCTTCAGTTATCCTTCTTTTGCAACGAAGCTCCATCCACTGTTCCAGCCCCTGGCAACTGACCCATCAGTGTTATAATCACATCTCCTGGCCTAGAGTTGTTCTCTACCAGCTGTTGAAACTCAACGTCTATACGTCCCGCCGCCCACTCCTTGTACTCTTGTCCCAAGGTAATTATCACTTTGTGCAGCTTCTCTCCGCAGTCTGGTACCCTTAGCCATTCCTTTCCTCTGCCAATTTCTTGAATGTTGCAGACACTGCTGAATAGTGAATGACAACATGGAATAGTGAATGACAACATGAAATAGTGAATGACAACATGGACTAGTGAATGACAACATGGAATAGTGAATGACAACATGGAATAGTGAATGACAACATGGAATAGTGAATGACAACATGGGATAGTGAATGACAACATGGACTAGTGAATGACAACATGGAATAGTGAATGACAACATGGAATAGTGAATGACAACATGGAATAGTGAATGACAACATGGAATAGTGAATGACAACATGGAATAGTGAATGACAACATGGAATAGTGAATGACAACATGGAATAGTGAATGACAACATGAAATAGTGAATGACAACATGAGATAGTGAATGACAACATGGGATAGTGAATGACAACATGGAATAGTGAATGACAACATGGAATAGTGAATGACAACATGGAATAGTGAATGACAACATGAAATAGTGAATGACAACATGGAATAGTGAATGACAACATGAAATAGTGAATGACAACATGGACTAGTGAATGACAACATGGAATAGTGAATGACAACATAGAATAGTGAATGACAACATGGAATAGTGAATGACAACATGGAATAGTGAATGACAACATGGAATAGTGAATGACAACATGGAATAGTGAATGACAACATGGAATAGTGAATGACAACATGGAATAGTGAAAGACAACATGAAATAGTGAATGACAACATGAAATAGTGAATGACAACATGGAATAGTGAATGACAACATGGGATAGTGAATGACAACATGGGATAGTGAATGACAACATGGACTAGTGAATGACAACATGGGATAGTGAATGACAACATGGACTAGTGAATGACAACATGGAATAGTGAATGACAACATGGAATAGTGAATGACAACATGGAATAGTGAATGACAACATGGAATAGTGAATGACAACATGGACTAGTGAATGACAACATGGAATAGTGAATGACAACATGGAATAGTGAATGACAACATGGAATAGTGAAAGACAACATGGGATAGTGAATGACAACATGGACTAGTGAAAGAAAACATGAAATAGTGAAAGAAAACATGAAATAGTGAAAAACAACATGACATAGTGAAAAACAACATGAAATAGTGAATGACAACAAGAAATAGTGATAGACAACCTGAAATAGTGAAAGACAACATGAAATAGTGAAAGACAACATGAAATAGTGAATGACAACATGAAATAGTGAATGACAACATGAAATAGTGAATGACAACATGAAATAGTGAATGACAACATGGAATAGTGAATGACAACATGAAATAGTGAATGACAACATGAAATAGTGAATGACAACATGAAATAGTGAATGACAACATGAAATAGTGAATGACAACATGAAATAGTGAATGACAACATGGACTAGTGAATGACAACATGGGATAGTGAATGACAACATGGAATAGTGAATGACAACATGGAATAGTGAATGACAACATGAAATAGTGAATGACAACATGAAATAGTGAATGACAACATGAAATAGTGAATGACAACATGAAATAGTGAATGACAACATAATGTAATGACTAGCAGTAAAGTAAATAAAGGACATCTTTCCACGCCTTGAGGTGTAGTGAGCGTATATTGTTAGATCTATATTTTATTCCGGTTAAAATGGACGCTAGACAGCGGGGCCGTTCGGAACAGAGGCAAATTTTTTGCTTCTGCCGGACGGTGGCCGATGCATTTTTGCTCCATTTGTAGACTGGATATAGTTTCGTCGCCCAGCTTCTGAATTGAATGCATGGCGTGACCCTGTGAGCTGCGGATTGCATTTGGAATGTTTTTTTTCCGACTGTGACCAACGTGGTGGTGTGAATTGTAGATTCAGAAAATGGCGCGATGCCTGTCGTGCAATGCTGGCGGGGCCCGTATTAAAATTGATCACGCGGACAACTGCTGATCTGTTGACGACAAGTTCTGCTATCATCAATGATGAACTGCATTTCTAATGTTGGACTGTTTGTGTTAGCACTTCGGATGGCTACCATATGCTTTAATGCGAGTGTATGCTAGATATGCTGAGACAGCAGTCCGTCAATCTTTCCACAAAGGACTGTGAAAGACATTCTGAGTGTTTTTCGCTGGCACAGGAGCGGAGCAAAGATGGGGCAACCCGTTTGCTATGAAGCTGAAACTAAGACTACCAGACTACCAGACCAGACTACCAGATCTATATTTTATAGACCAATCTGCACTTGAAAGGGAGGGGGTGATGTGATCAACATCCCGCTGACCGCATTTATTTCCCAGGACAGTACCTAGTACAGATTTAAGGCTGGGTCGACCTGGGTGCATAGGAATGGCTAGCAGTATCGAGTCCGAAATGACATTTTGAGTCATTTAATGAAAAAAAATTGGCAATATGTGGGGCCAATACAGCAGCTTGAAGTTTCTTCCCAAGATATATTTGGTCGTTCTTTGCTGCTCTGCAGGTAATTTCCTTGATACGTCAGATACATGCAGAAAGGTGTTGAATTGGTTGTTTTCATGAAGCTGTTATCAGCGTATTGTTTATATGAAATACTGCAAGCTTGGGGTACAGGTGCCCCGATAGGAAACTTCACACATACGTATTGTGCAATAAAAAACGTTCAAAACAGAACTCTCCATTCATATATATTAAGTTCTAATAACATGTTGATGCAAAGGGTTTTTGCAAACTGTCTATACTAGATTATAACAGTAACTGTATAATGAACAGAATGTTATTAGGCTGGTATTAATGTCTGACGATAGTTTCGTAATATAAGGAAATACGTTTACAGATGCACACACACACTTACACAAACACACACACACACACAAACAAACACACGCGCATACTCATAATGACTCATTTCCCCAAAGGCATGGCAGAGTCCATTTATGGGTAACAATTTTTTTTCCAAAATTAACTTGCTACCTGTCCGAGCCTGCAGGTTAAACAAGGCGGGTTTAGCCAATACCGTTCCGTAATTATACTTCAAGGTTAGGCAGGTTATTCGGACTGAGGTACTGTTATCTCAGGGTGCTAAAGCATCAAGTAGCAGCCCGGAGAGAAGAAACTGCAGGCGCGTAACTTTTTCTGGACGCAGTTGCTTCGACCTATTCTTGTAAAAGTCAAAACCGCAGGTCTCACAAGCAAACATACACACATACACATGCACACTACGTACACACAAAGACACAGGCATTTTCAGACATAGCTGGCGACACTGAAGCAAGACACTGAACTTGTGAAAACGTAAAAAAGACAGCATGGTGGTAACAAAATCGATAGTAGAGTATTTTACAAGGAGGAGCTAGGAAAATCTGTCGACATTTGTGTGTAATGTCTCCATTTGTGTTGCTTAGTGTTTCTAGTCGAGCTAACACAGTAATGTACTGTTCATGCAGTACATATACTAGCACAGTGATATGACATCTTGTTTGTCTACATCTAAAGTTTTAATAGCATGCTCACAAAGTAATATGTAATGGTTAGCTATGATACATTCAAACATAAAAAGCTAATATACCATTACAATTAGTAACCAGTTAATACAATAAATATTTTAATTGTTAAAATGTTAAATATAACAAGTGTTCCATAAAGCACAATCAAATATTATACTGAGGCAAACAAGTTCAGGAATAAACATTTGGCTTGTATTAGTCAACTGGAGAGACTGAAGGGCCGCAGAAAAGATGTCAACACTAAGATATGTGATGCTGTATCGTCTCAGACAATGATGTGCAACAAGAGTATCACTAGAATTGATTCAAAACAGCGAATCAAAGACTGAGATGCGTAACATGAAGGTCATTGCCATTTTGTGAAACATGGTAGTGATGATTGTCAAAACTCAACTTGGCATACCTTCTAATACCTCAAAAATAAAGCCCAAAAATTCCTGAAAACTACACACATTCATAAAAGTGTACTTGAAAACAAGATAAGAAATATTTCAAAGATAAAAATAAAGACGAAAATAAATTTCCGTTTGACCAACTATAAGCAGCGTTCATTTAAAACCCGTTTCTGTTACTTTATTTAAAAAAAAACAAAAAACAACGGCATGTCAGAAATACAATCAGGTGAGTCAAAATTAAACAAAGCTTTCATTTTAAATGGGGTGGTCAAAAAAAAGTCGCAGTAGGCATTCAGGTAATCAGCCTATTACTTAGATAGGCGGCGAATGCCGTTCGCAAAAAATAGATTTAAAAAATGATTGAGGAATCACACTGCACCAAATGTTTACCTCGTTCCTTCTTTTGATAGTCGGTCGAATGCCGTGGTATCGACTGTAAACACATCTTGCGATACTATAGTTTCTTACGAACAACCGTTTGGACTGTCCTAACTGAGCATCGAATCCTTTCGCTAACGAAAATGTGCATCATTAAACAACTGTTCAACTGTACTGCTGGTTCATTTTAGGTCCTGTTTTGTTTTCTATTGCAACAATGCGCGCTTGACCTGGCCATAAAGATCAGTCGTGAAGTTTTAGCCTTGCCGAAACGTTCCTGCCCAGTCTGTCACTTTGATCTCCGACACGTTTGCACTTGAATTCTTTGATGAATGTCCAGTGGTCGTCATCTTTCCAAGAAATGAAAGAATCATAATTCTTTTAGCTTCTTTTGGACCGATATGGTCTTTTTTTTCAACGGTCAGAAATAGAACCGATGATTCATAGAACGTAAGCACGTACTCCATTATTAACCGAGCAGAAGGTATCACATAACTGTGACGTGATTATGTTTAACGCATGTAATTACATGCAATGCGGTCGGACGGGTTTCAGATGAACGCTCTCTTATATAAAAAAGCTTTCATTAAATTTTGCACCCACTGACCATTCGTGTCTTCTGTGTTGCAAGTGAGTATGCATGTTAGTCTTACCAGGCCACTTTCCGAGTATTTGTCGGGGATTAAATGTGAGGAAGTTGTATTTAGTGACGGGCTCCACAGCCACCGACTCTAGAGAAATAAGTGTATAAGGTTAATTAATAACATAATCACAACAACGAATGTATTGGATCAACAAAAGCAAACATTCAACGAAACTGTCAAATAGCAGCAATGATTTCAAATATGTACATTGATTACTTCTAGTTAATGCATGTAGTTGTATGACTGCTCAAAAGAAATCGTCAAACACATTTCATAATCGACGTGGCTATGACTCAATGGAACGTCAGTTAGACTCTTTGGCTGGCCAATATAATCATGGACAGGCATGCAACATAAGCACATAGCTGTATGTAAGTTAGTTGTAAGCTTCTCATCTGTGTATAATCCCTGAAGGAATTCCCCAAGTTAGTCTCACATGTACACACGAGGTTATGATTGATACTGTGTACACAGTACTTTTGGATATGTGTTCCAATACACTAGACACGTTATAATATATAATTACTTATGTACACACAATACACATTTATTCATTAGATGTAAGGCTCATAGTAATTAATTATGGTGTTAATAAGCGCAAATTATAATACTTTGTAGTTATATAATGCTTGAAGTTATTTATGCTTTAAAATTATAAAAATAATGAGTTTGTAAAAGAAAACAATATATGTACCAGGCAATAGATTATGCAATATAAATGAGTTTTGTTGTTCAAATTCACGATGGTGAAACACTACTTTAAATACATACATACTTACGTGTGTACGTACATACATACATACATACATGCATATATAAACACACACATACACACATACACACATACATAATACATACATACATATATACAGACACACATATACATACATACCTACGTACAGACAAACATACATACGTACATACATATATACAAACGTACACGCACATATACATACATACACACACACCCTCTCACCCACCCACCCACACACACACACACATACATACACACATACACACACACATACATACATACATACACACACACCCACCCACCCAGCCACCCAGCCACCCACCCACCCGCACGCACGCACGCACGCACGCACGCACGCACATACATAAATACATAAATACATACATACATACATACATACATACATACATACATACATACATACATACATACATACATACATACATACATACATACATACATACATACATACATACATACATACATACATACATACATACATACATACATACATACATACATACATACATACATACATACATACATACATACATACATACATACATACATACATACATACATACATACATACATAAATACATACATACATACATACATACATACATACATACATACATACATACATACATACATACATACATACATACATACATACATACATACATACATACATACATACATACATACATACATGCATGCATACATACATACATACATACATACATGCATACATACATGCATGCATGCATACACACACACACACACACACACACACACACATACATACAAAAGGATGGAGCCAGATTGATAGGAAACGAAACAGCACCAGACTTATACACTTAGTTGTACTACATTGAAGTATTATGGAGCACTATGTACTGAATAAGATAACATGATTCACACTCAGGTGAACTGCCGTGAATACCTGGGCAGTTATCGAAAGATTCCTTTGTGATACAATGGTCATCGCACTTACATCTGGTAATCTGGTAATCTGGTAATCCTAGTTTCAGCTTCATAGCAAACGGGTCACCCCACACATGCTCCGCTCCTGTGCCAACGAAAAACAAACGCAGCTCACAGTGTCACGCCATGCACTCAACTCAGAAGCTGGGCGACGAAACTACATCCTTCCAGTCTACAAATGGAGCAAAAATGCAACGGCCACCGTCTGGAAAAATATTTGCCACGGCTTTAAAAAAAAAAAAAAAAAAAAGGTGGCCGTACCTAGCGTCCATTTTGACCGGAAGAATTATATGAGGGTTAATAAACGGTCACCCCAGCAGTACCCTCATTATTAGCTGGGGAAGGGACTTAGGACATTACATCCACCAGCAGGCGTCGCCCCTACAACGACCTGCCTGCCCTCGTTAACGACTGTTCACCCAACAGCCATGCAGTTCTTTGGCACGAAGGAGACACCTTGAACTTGGGTTTCGTACTGCCGACTCCCTACTAAGATGTTATTTTATGTTCTGTTATCACAATTAATGTCACTGCACATTGGGCATACCCATGCGTGCTCAGTTCTCCGAAGCAGCAGCCACTCTAAAGTACTTCTACTAATTGTCCCCATGAGAAGCTGGTTATATTGTCTCCTTTCTCGGCCTCGAAGACGGCAAAAGACGTGCATCACCATGCTTAACTCCCATGTCACGCAATCGTGTTAGTGTCAGGGATTCCTCATTCTCCACTAGCCCGGTTCGTACAGCGTTGACTATGTCTGCTCTGTCCATACTTTTTCCTGCAATCATTAGTGCAATGCTTGCCAGTTGGTCTGCTCGCTCATTTCCCTTCACGCCCGCATGACCCGGTGTGTAGATCCAGGTTACGGAGGTTAAGTGCGATTTCCTGATGCTTTCTATCCATTCAGAGCGCATACTGCCTGTTGCTATCTTCTGAAGCATATTCATTGAGTCTGAGACAATTACTACCTGTGTGGCGGTTTGCTCGGATACCC
Organism: Candidula unifasciata; assembly: GCA_905116865.2. Lineage (NCBI taxonomy): Eukaryota > Metazoa > Mollusca > Gastropoda > Stylommatophora > Geomitridae > Candidula > Candidula unifasciata. The sequence continues at coordinate 668,088 of CAJHNH020005668.1, forward strand.
ATGCTAAAGCTCTAGAAGCAGCAGCTATTTCCATTGTCATGCTTGACGTGGTTGTCTGGTAAGCGCCGCTGTCCTCATGTATTGTTTTCCCCTTTCTTTGCGCTGTGTATGCCCATGCTGACCTTGATCCGCGCTTCACAGATCCATCTGTGTAGATGATGGTATCTTCTGGGTCTGAATGCTGATCTATCAGTTCCCTTACTTCTGTGTCTACCGCCGCGGGAATTTGATCCCTGCAGTACCTTCCGAGTGTGATGACAACCTTAGAAATGCCATGCATGTCTACTGGTGTATTCGTCCATTCTTTTCCGTGGCTGATCACGTCTAGGTCACATACCTGCTGGATTAAGTCCTCAGCCTTTGCCATCCAAGAGCGGCCCCTTTTGAGACGCGTTCCTTTTGTGTCGTGAATAGCTTTGTGTAATGGGTGGTTAACATCTGCCGATACCCTCATGTAAGCCTTGACCTGTGCCACTTTGTATCTGCTTGTCATGGTCGGCAGACCCAGGATATAACGCATGGCGTTGCAGGAGGTGTCTTTTGTGCAGCCGAGCATGAGTCTCATGGCCTCATTCTGTACTCGGTCCAGTCTTTCTAGCTGGGTTTTGCTGACAGTGAGGAGGCCGAGACCATAGTCAATGACGCTAAGCACAAGCCCTTGATAGAGAAGGAAAAGTAGACGTTGTTCAATATCAGCTGCTGCTAGCACCTTGAGTGCTGTCAAACCTTTCCTGGCTCTAAGTATGACGTTGTCTACGTGGCATTTGTATGACAAGCATCTGTCAAATGTCATGCCCAGGTATTTCATGGTGTCCGTTCTCTCGATGTCCACACCACAGATGCTTACGACTGGCGTTGGTGTACTCACGATGTGGGTATTCAGAGAGAACCATGTTAAGGAGGCTTTGGACGGGTTCACATGAGCTCTTGATTCCTGGCACCACTCACCAAGTCTGTCAAGTTCGTGTTGTAGTGTGGTTGTAATTTCCTGCCTGTTTTTACCTCGACGGTACACAAGGATATCATCTGCATACGACATTGTTCTGCCTAGGCCTACGCGTTGTGCACTAGTGACTCCTGCTGTGTACACATTGAAGAGCACAGGCGACAATGGTGATCCCTGGGGCAGACCCATTAGGACGCGTTGAGGTTCGGATGCCCATTCACCACATCGAAGCGACACTGTTCTTTCAAATAGCGCTGCTGCGATCCAGTTGACCAAATTTGTTTCTATCTGCATATCCAACAGCAGTCTGATGAGCATGTTGTATGGGACGCTGTTGTACGCATCTTCTAAGTCAATAGCGGCTGCAGCCGTTTCTATTCCCTCCTGGAAACCTTCGTATGTGTCGTAGGCAAATACTGCAGCATTGCACCATGTATCTCTTCCTGGTCGGTAGCCACCTAGTGTAGCGGGGAAATGGCCACCCGACTCCAATATTTGGGTTAACGTTCTGGCAACGATTTTTTCCATGAGTTTTCCTACAGTGTTCTGGAGTGTGATGATTCTGTAGCCATTTATTCTCCCTCTCCCTCTTGTCAGGATATTTAAAAAATTAATCTTGGTCTCTTTAGTCAACTCAGTCTAAATTGGGAAGCCTTTTGGAGGGAAAGAGCCACCGGTGTGATGTAGACATTCTCCCTCTTGTCAGGATATTTAAAAAATTAATCTTGGTCTCTTTAGTCAACTCAGTCTAAATTGGGAAGCCTTTTGGAGGGAAAGAGCCACCGGTGTGATGTAGACATCTCCCACTGAGAGTCGACTTGGTTTGTCAAAGATGGAACCATCATTATATATTTCGTTAGTATCAATGCATGGAAGATAGTCGGTTACATGACTTGACCATGTGACATCCTGGTGTATGGAGATGCCTGCCAATCATTAACCTAGAAAAGGCGGTCGCTTTATGATGTTCTCTGGATAATATAATTGTTAGAGCTGATGTCTCAAACTTTACAAATGATACAGAGATGATTGTTGGAATCAGGAACTGTTATATCGTTGTTGTTTACTCTTCTTCAAAGTTTGCTTTTCTTCCAACGATATCCTCTGCAGCAAAGCACATTTCCAACGCTTGCTCATAAAGATTTCTGTCAGAAGGCAAACATCAGTTACATATATATCTAGAGACCGGTGCCTACCTTCGGGTCCAGATGATGCGCATCCTTGTAACTGTACCATAGCCTGGTGTCGTTGCTGTAGGCTATTCGAAACCTCTGAACCCAGTGCTTCCTCAGTGTATCACCTCTACCCTTGGTTATGATACCCGTTATCAGCGTCGGTGGTCCAACATCAATCTGAAGCCATTGAGATTCTAGACAACAGACGACATCAAATGTTTCTTTAGATGATACATACACATCTGCCTAAAAAAAGGAAGATATATATATATATATATATATATATATATATATATATATATATATATATATATATATAAGAGAGAGAGAGAGAGAGAGAGAGAGAGAGAGAGAGAGAGAGAGAGAGAGATCACACACACACACACGCATACACACACTATAAGGAAGAAAAAGAAAGACATATATATATATATATATAATGTACCTTTAAGATTTGTTGCAAATTTCTATGTTAGTAATAATGTTTACTCGAAAGCTGTAAGATGATTTGTGGTAAAATTGGAGCTAATTACCCAAAATGTTAATTAAAAAAAAATAACTAAGTGTTTGCTTGTATGTTTTACTTACCGTTTTGTTTCTTTGAACACCAGGCCTTACTGCTGACGATATGACCATCTTCTGGCAGACATGAGCTGCCGTGTTGAAACTTTCGGTAGGATGATGCAGTCAGTCTTCCATAAGGAGGTAGACCAAGCCGTTCTTTGCATACTGAAGACACAATACAGTCTGCTTACACAGCAATCCTAATGCTGAAAAACTTACTGCATGTTGTTTTGGTTTTGTTTAACATTACTAGCTAACGAATGCAAGCCAGCTTATCTTGAGGCCATTAACTTACTTCAGATATTCAGTCACAAGATGTCTGTTATGGTTTTAAACATGCATTGCCATCACAAAACTATATTCAAGAATACCCATAACGTGTTCTTGATAAATTTATCTGTAAGTTTAGCTGCCTTTTCTTTCCCTTACACGTAAGAGAGTGATTTGCATGAGATATTCAATGTTAGGTTGTTTTTTTCATTTGTAGAATTTGGATATGCTGTAAAAATTATAGCAAATTTCTGGAGATTTCCAAATGCCAGTGGATCGTCATCGCTCACAACTAACATGTGAGGATTTAATTTACTTGTAATTAATGGACCAAGTTTTCTGTATCGCTCCACAAAGTCCAAGTATATTAATTAGATTAGCTTTATAATTAGCAACATTTGGAAGGGTTTTACGGAGGTCAGAAAAACACTGGTCACAAAAGTCCGACAGTTGTAAGTTCCTATGACACACCATTATCAACAACATTTCTAAAATATGCATGTTTCATGTGATAAAATACGGCTGTGAATCACGAGTTATTTATACCAAAGGGAACTGTCGTGGTATGGCGGTTAGACGCTCACCTGCTTATCGGAAGGTCGTGAGTTCAGGTCATAACGAGGTCGTGCCCCCCCCCCCCCTTGCCCTAAAGTGAGCTTGGCTCCCACGTCAACCCAGCCAGGAATAGTCCTGGAAAGCTTTATGTTTACCACATCACAGAGAGAGTGCCGAATGGTCTATAAATAAAGGTTTTTTATTTCCGCTTTTTGTGAGTATATAGGTTATTTGCGTATCCTTTACAGTTGCAAAACCAACCCCCAAACGCCCCTGGCTGTTGTGTGGTTTTTATAGACAAATTTACGTCCAGTAGTTTGTCATTGATCTCTGGACGGTCGGCTTTCTTGATACCGCTGTCGAAACTAACGCAATGCGCAATGCCCTCAGCTGGGATTAAAACCGGCACCCCGGCATTACGAAACGTTCGCGTCGATTTAGCCATAGAGCCGACATTTGTGAGTATAGTGTACCTTTTTTTTTTAACTCACGGAATATTACAGTGGGTTCGATCACTGGAAGGTGATCGAGCGTTAAATTTTTTTTTTTTAAATGTCGGGAGCACAATTAAACTAAACATTCTGTGACGACAGAACTAGCCATGAGGCGCTAAATCCTCTGGCTACAACGACAGTAGTGACCGTTTTATTATTTGTTGTTGTGAAGGTCGTGATGGTAGTGGTAGCAGTAGTACTGGTACTCTATGAGTGATGTGATAGCTGTTACACTGGCCACATTTACTTCTCAGTACAGATTAACTCTATCAATTTTTGTCTGGGTGGACACGGATGCCAAGCTAAATTTAATTACTATATTTCCTCAGGTGATAACTTTTCAATCCTTCGGAGAGGAGCATATGATTTGGGTGGGGCATGGGTGGGGTTGATGGCATAGAAAAGAGAA